>PVIJ01009748.1:0-64853 GCA_004024925.1 Scalopus aquaticus
ACATCTGGGTTGCTTCCATACCTTTGCTATTGTGAACAGTGCCGCAATGAACATACGGGTGCATGTATCCTTTCGGATTAGTGTTTTTGTATCCTGGTCTGGCCTCTAATTCTTGAGGACGGAAATTCAACTGCCCCAGCTTGAATGTCACTATCCCTGACTCAAGTTGCGCTGGTCAGGACAAAATTTTACATATGAGGAACCCATGCTTGTATATTGGGGTCATTTTCAGAGAAAGGAAAATGAGTATGGACAAGACAAATATCTAAAATGATTGTATTTCTAAAGAAAAACAATGTTCAGAATTATTAATCTATGCCTTTTTTGTATTTCTCCTTTTCTTTTCTTCTTTTGTCTGACCTCCCTCCTCCAATAAGACAGATATCACAGCTGGTGCTCACTGCATCAGAAAAGGAATATGGAAAGGAGATAAAGAGAAACAGACTGAGAATATCTCTAGATTTTGTTTTCTAAATTCCTGCACTCTTAGAAGAACATACGAAATTTCTTGAAGGACGTAAAAAGAAATGAGATATCTGGAAATGAAGATTCTTGAAGAAACTGAAGGATTCTGTCTTGAGGGCTGTTGGATAAGAGGGAGGGATGTTATGGACCATGAAGGATGGGGGAGCCAGGCCTCAGGGAGACCACAAGAGCCCAGAGTTATATGTAGTATAACCAGACAGAAGGAACCATAGGAAACATCACAGAAAAAACATCCCCCATGGACATAGGACCACCTGGACAACTGCAACTGAAAGCCATGTGAGCAGAAACACTGGGTCCTACAGTGGAACCTGCGGGTTCAGATGCTTTAAGAATCAGAGGTCCCCTGGAGACTCGTCACAGCTATGAGAGTGCTATGAGCCTAAAGACTGAAGGTAAGTTGCCTGAGAAGGAAGAGACTTGAGATAGCAATGAATAAGATTTGTAAAAAGAAAAAAAAATGAGATCCTTTTTATATACCCACCTTTGTAGATGGAAACATTTATCTGTTGCACTTGAAAGGTTAGGAGCAAAATGAGAACTGAGTAGTTCTGCTTCCTCTCGCTCTGTGAGTCTAACCTCATCTTTTTCAAGTAGCAGAATCTGTATCTCATATGCTGATTATAACGGTAAAAGCTTTCTTTTACAAAAATTGGCTTAGCAATTTTTCCAAGCCTCTTCTTATTCATGACTTTAGTTTCCCTGATTCTATTCTCCTGGGTCCATCTCATACCTCTAAACACGTAGTCTTAGACTACAGTCCCCTTTTCCCTGGGGTGCATTTCTTCCCTTGTACATGTGCTTCCAGCACAAGCTTCTTACACAATCACTTTGGAGCCTTCAATTACCCCCTTCTTCTTGCTTTGTCATCTGCCTGATTTGTGACTATATCAGAATTTCATTTATCAACATTTAAAATTTTTATTTTCTGGTAAGAACACTGAATGCGAGATCTACCCCCTCAACAAATTAAGTGTATAATAAGGTATTATTGACTATAGGTTCAGAATTTGGTTGTTCTTAACAGCTTCTGTGTAGTTAAGATCCTAACTTCAGCTAACCATGCTGCAATTTGACAGTTACTGATGTGTTTTAACTAAAGATGAAAAGAAGGCCAAGTCCCAAAAACTGAGTCTGAGAGTTGACTGTTTTCTCAATTTTGTAGTTGGCAGAGCTGTTACTTCCTGAAGAGAAGTTGAGTGATGTAATGAACAAAGCCAAGGGAGGCAGGTGACCTGGATCTATACTTGGCTGTGCCACTGACCGTGAGTGACCTTGGGCAAGTCACTTTTTATCTCCCCATCTCAGTTTTCTCTACTGTACAGCTAGAAAAATATCTTGGCACCAACTTAGCAAATAATTTGGGTACAAGAATTACAAAGTAAGAAGATGCTGCTGCTTGACAAAACATTAAGTTTATTATTTTTAATCTGCCACAGTTTCCCTTAAGACACTAAGGTATCGTATAGCTTCGGTTCTTCAAATAATCAGGAAAATGGGAATTGATCTATGATTTTAGGGCTTATAAGAAATTGGCACCAACTTCAGATAAATCAGAAAGCCACCTCAGCACAATGACAAAGCCTCCCACTATGTGTGATATGTTCTGTTCATACTTATTTTTGGGTTCGACAGCAGGAAAAAGTGGATTCCTAGTTGTTCTGCTATAGGTAGAAGGTGGAGGCTGCCACAGTAGAAATAGCGATCAAAGGAAACAAGGACATTGGCAAATGAGGACAGGATGTGTGCCAATTCTGTGGATGAATTCTGTTTTCTGCAAACTCGTGGGCCTTTAAAAAATTATTTGCAAAGCTTTCCAAAAGATGAGATAGGCTTACAACATTTCCTAAAGTGGCTGTCTTTATCTAAAAAGAGAAAGGATAATTATTTTAATCCCTAAAAAAAGCAACTCTTGCTTTTCACTAGATCCATACCCAAAATACAGCACTATTTTTATGGTTTATCCTGCTTGGAAAGTTTAGCAAAGTGTAAAGCCAGGAATGTTTTCTGTGGCTTACTGGGGCACAATCAGAAGGTAGAATGCAAGCCCATCAGGTCAACACCACTCAGATTCCATTTGGAGTCAGACCCTAAGCAAATGTGCTGACCTCTCAGAGCCTGGATCTGCTCTGCTCTAAGGGACAGAGCAGCCCCTACGTCAGGCACAGAAGGACCAACCAGCAGATTAGGGAACTAAGGGCGGGAACCTAAATCTCCTGAACAAAGCACAGGATGGACATGGAGGGCACATACGTCTCAAGTCCACTGTTCTTACAAGAGACTTAGAGGACATTTTTCTCATGATAAAACATCAGCAATTTATATGGACTCCATGGTAAGAAGTCAAAAGCCAGTTCCATTAGTATGCCAAGCCCATAAAGATGGGCTTTCAACTTGTGAACAGATGAAGGCAGCAATCCACACTTTGGAAATGGAGGCTTATTTTATTTACCGCCTCCACCTCCTCAGACTAAATAATATTTACTATCATAATACTTGTCCAGTAGTAATTCTCATGGAGAAGAAAGATCACTAAAATGTGTGACAACAATTGTCTTTTCAAAATAATTTCCCCATCCTAGCTTGGCAATCTTTACAACCTAGAAAGACAAAAAAACAAAACAAAACAAAAAACCCTGCCTTTTGATACTAAGCAAAACCGAGACCCTAGAAAGAGTTCTAGGCAGCATGAGACAGCCCGAAGATCAGCTATGGGTTGCCCCAAGGGTTTTTTCTCCCACCCCCAGATGATACCATTCATTCAGAGAATTCCGTTGGAACACCAAAGAAAACTGTTACTCTCTTGTGCAAATATGAAGGTTTGAGAAGCTTTGTGTTTCTCAAAATTACCACAGTAAGTCGATCACTGGGCTGAACTTCTAAGACACAAACAAGCTCTCCTTCTGTTTGAAACATCAGCATTTTACCACCAGTGTTTCAAAGAGACAATCACGGGAGAAAGTAGCTGAGCCTGGATAAGAGCAAATGGAAACTCATGTGGGCACAAACAGGGCAACACTGATTAAACTTCTCTTTGATGGACTTTTCAAGGGTCTGCAGGTCATCTTATATTCTCGGTACTTCTGTTACACATACAAAAATAAAAACAAAACATAACATGCTCTAGCGCATTCCTACTGCCATGTTAGTATTAGTTTCTAACTAGTACTAGACAGTAGCAACATGATTATGCTTCCTGCCCCGCCTTCATGCCTTTCGTACCCTACCCTGTTGGCCTTCTGGAGGTTCTGCTCTGTGTGCATTAATGCTTAGATTCTGATGACCAATATGAACATACTAAGTCCTGCTTACCAACCTACCTTACCCTACTACTACACATGCCACTCAGCAAGTTTAAATGTCACCAGAGACATTCAAACTGCAAGTTAGGAAATTCGTGGAATTGCCTCTGCCTCTGCACCCTCTAAGGACACTTCGAGTCCAACATGTAGCTCTCTTCTCTACTCACTGGCCTCTACACTAAAAATCTGGGTTGATAGCTTTTCCTAAGCATTAACTTCTTTCGTTTCCGTAGAAATACTCCTTATTAAATGCCTGATTATTCACACCTAATAGAGGTCTAGCTTGGGTGGGCAGCCTGCTCCCACTTACACCACTGCCTCCTGAAATAAGATACAACTGTTTCACTGAAATTACTGGAGCAGCCTGGTGCAGCTGAGCTCTTCCCCAGGGGCCCTTGAAATGGCCAGCACAGCCTCCCAGGCTGAGCACAGGCCATGCCCCCACTTTCCCTGCCAGGATGAGGGGCTGAACTTTTCCCCCACTGACAACAGGACACCACCCAAGCCAGAGGGGACAATGCCTGAGCAGTGCTGTGGTCCAAACCCTGCCTTTGGTGTCCTGAGTGAAAGAGTCTGTTGGGAAGGGGTTGGAGCTGAGCAGCCATTTTGGGAACCTTTAAAGGAGGCCACCCTCCCCACCTCAGCAGCAGCAGGCCGCTGCTGCCCCTGACTAGCTCCTGTAGAAGCAACTCCACCTCACAGCGTGAGTTGTTAATTGAACTTTCTCTCCCTCGATCCTACTAGTTCTCCCTCTCCTTCTATGCTGTTAGTTAAAATAATTCATTTTCTTCTTTCTTTTGCTGCACCAAAGGTGCCTTTGTTCACATTTGTGGTGGTATGACCCAGAACCAGTCAGAGGGGTTCTGACTTGGTGATAGGTTTTAGATCCTTTGCTTGGTGGTGACAGACTGTCTAATTCCTGGGACTGAGAGAATGATTCAGTGAGATTAGAAAATGTATGCAAATTCAGCCTTTTCTGCTTTCTCGTTCTTATCCCAATCCATGTTTGTTTGTTTTTTTTTTCTTTTCCCCTTGCTAGATCTTTTATTTTGTAAAGTCTAACCCCAGTCTCTCTATAGTTGCCAGCATGACTTTTGATATATATAAAACTTCCTGAAAATATAAAGGAAGTTTCAAAGGACAGAGGGGCACCAGAATGTGCTAAAGCAAAATATCCCCCTTTGGCATATAGATATTTTTGAGTTTAAGGCCACCGAGTAGCACATCCAGGAATAGATCTAAAAACAGCTCATGATTTCCTTTGGTAATGAAAATTTACATTTATTAAGGAAATTTTCATTTGTAAACTATGTCTCTTCCCAGACCAGCAGGAAGAGAACTCTTTATCGATGGCAAACTCACAGATTTGAATCTGCACAACAAATCTTACTAAACAACCTTGTTTACCATACTTTTCCATGTTATCTTCATAACTTGCCTCCCCACCCAGAAGCTCAAACTCCTTTTCCTTTAGACTAAGGTGTTATTTAAGTGCACACTCTAACCACCCCTTGCAATCAGTCATGTCTGGGTACTCCCGTTTGTCAGCTGATGCACAGGCCAACAAACTGTTTTTCTCTTGCTAAAATTAAAAGTCCAGCCTACCTCCACAGTACTTCGCCCAATAATCTGTGACTCAGAAAGCCAAGATAAAAAAGTCTAATTTGAAAGATATTAGCTTTAACAATGATCTATGACCCTTTAGAAAGAAAAGATCTGTATAACCCTAATAAGATGAAATACAAAACAGAGCAGTTTTGACAAAGATAAGGAAACAATTGTATTGGTTTTCAAAACCAAAGACAAAAAACAGAAGATCTAACTCATAGCAGTCTGCCTGCACAGGTGAATTACAGAGGTCTGGTCATTTCAGGAGAGTTTGGGGAGTTTGCCCAAAGAGAAGACCACCTCTTCCCCTGTCCTCACCCCTTTCCACATGCCCATACAAATACTATAGCATTATATATTCAAAGTCTAAAAAAACAGAGGAATGCACATTACTTGTTTTAAATGTTTTACATCTAGCCAGAGAACTTGAGAAACCTAAGTGAGAGGGAATGATCCTTTTCCCAGACTTTTGCTTTTAGACATTGTTAGGTAAGGAGGCTTGCAGGCTTGGTTCCATCTGCCCACTTCAGTAATTATTATATTGCAGGGCCTACAGATGACTACTTTGTCAGCACTTCTGCAGAGACGTTAAACATGGGGATGTCTCAGTTTCCTCACAAGGCCAGCCTGTTGGTGCAAGCTCATATTTGCTCCACGAGGATATAATTCCCATGCTTTAGCATCTCTGCAAGCTCAAGCAAATCAGATTAATGACTGTGACTCTGTCAACACACAAGTTGGAACGTGCTGGGAATAAAGCTGAGTTTTAAGAGACTATGTGACTCAAAATAATGACTCCTGTTAAAACTAGGTCCCAACAAGAGATTAAATGAGTAACCCCCTAACATGATCTACCTACACTGGAATCACTGTAAATTATTAAATATCTCTAATGAATTTTCACAATTACAGAAGTAAAGGTTTACTAAGAAAACCAGTAAAGGCAAGATCATCTAAAATATAACACTACCTGGGATGATAAACACAACTTCAAAGCCTTAAGAGAAAACTAGAACTTGCGTCATGGTACATGAGGTAGGAGAGAAGTATTTTTGAATCTTCTATCAAGGACATTTACATCATCACATCAAGTTCTAGTCTACTCCCTTTCTTCCCACTCCTCCTCTTCCTTTTGATTCAGTTCCACAAATTTTATATCCAGAGAAGGAGGAAGGCTGGGATATGGGAGCCACTCCACAAGAAGACACATAGGACCCCATTTGCTTGGCCAAATCATTTATCCAAGGCAGGGTTCATTCTGTGACTAAGGACTGGATCAGTCAATCACTGTTCTTCCCTAGGGTTCACTTTGGAGCTAGAGGATAAGGGAGTTATTCTTTGCTACTGACTGAGACAGTTGTCACGTTAGAGCTTCAGAAGGTGCTGAGACGATAAGGTCTGTAATAGGAAATGATAAGGCCAAGATAGAGAAAGAAGATCAGAAATAAAATACAGAATTAAAAGAGATAAAGACGATGAGACAGAAAACAAGCAAGAAACCACAAAAGCATCTGAATTTCAGGACCTGGCTGGGATAGACCAGCTTTCTCACTGAGACTTCAGTTTGGTCATGGCTCCATCACGTTAGTCAAAACTGCTCATTTTGCTTAGGGTTCTTTCTGTTGGGTTTCTAACCCATACAGCAGAAAGGGTCCTAACTAATATAATTAACAATATACTCTAATATACTCTGCCAAAGAGCAGATAGCTCCTCTTTCTAAAGGAGAATACTGAACGACATATTCAGTATGTGTGTTCTGTTTTCTACAGGAGCAAAGAGAAATAAATTATTTTTAGAGAGGAAAAATATTATAAAACACAAATTCTTCTATGCTGGCAAGTTAGTTTCTTCAATTCCCAGGGTTATTTGAAGAAAAGCAGTTTTGCTTCTCTGTTGGACAGAAGCCAATGCATTCACTAGTGACTATGCAAAAAGCACAATTTACCAAGTCAATGGACTGAGTAGTCAAGGAGAAAGGAGCTGCCTAGGACAGGCTGAGAGGCCCAGAAATCATCTGTAAAGCTGCATCTTTAAGGCATCTTAACAGAGAGTTCTAAGTATTTGTGCAGACTGGTGAGAAAAAAAAAAAAAAGTCTGTCCAAACACAGGTGGTTTCAATCAGTGCCTCCCCTCTAAGAGAGTCCTATGAGAACCTGTGAAGACTCTCATCCCCTATTAGCATCAGTTTTGAGACCTAAAAAGGATGGAGAAAGGCAACTGGAGACAAGGCACATTTTAGGGACAGAACACTGGCTTTTATTATCCTTGTTGGCTAGTATTATTAACGATTATTATTCATTCCCCACTTACTATGTGCCAGGAACTACTAAGCATTTAGCTATATTATCTCATTTAGTGTTTATAACTTCTAGGAGACAGGTAATATCATCTATAGTTTACAGAGAAGAAACTAAAGTTCAGGAGGAAAAATGACTTGCCAAAATCACTCAACTAGTAAGTGGTTTTATCAGGATCTAAATCCAAGTAAAATTAATGAATTTAACCATTATGACATATTGCTTCCCAACTTAACCCATTGTTTCCCTCTAGTAAGACCACTGCTCTTATTCCTGCACTCTCAAGGCATTTTATTCATTGGTTGTACTGCTGGGCTGAGAAAAGGGAGACTAATGGTTCAATTATCTCTGATGACAAAGACCTGGGACATTTTTGTAACACTTTTAAACACTATCTTCCATGGTGACAGATAATCTGGGATGCAATCCTTAGCTCTACTGTTTTCCCTCCTGAACGGGTTCATAAGTCTGAGATCCAAGTGATCTCCTATTAAGACCTAGAAAAGCTAAGCAAGGACTGCTGAATCCCATTGATATGCCTATAAGATGTTATCTGCCATCGACAGCACAATGCAACTCTCTCTCCCAGGAACTTAGGTCCCCCAAGGTGGCATATCATTTGATGATACAGATTCTATATGGAAATACGGATCATGCTTAGTACAACTGGAGCCATCATGGAAGAAAGTCAGATGCTAAGCTACTTGACTGTTCCTCTTAAATGCTTGGCCAGTCACCTTCCCTTGACTGAAGCAACCGCATTGCACAGGCTTGTACCACAGGTACTGGACTCTGCATTCAGCCCATCAGGAATGTCCGAGTGCCAATGTCAAGCTCTCTAGGAGTCAGCAAAGAGCAGTGTAGACAACTGAAACCAGGGTTTTCTCCAGCAATCTCAATTGCAAATAGGGATAATGAAACTCTCCTGACTCACACCCTATTCCCTGCTACTTGCCCTTGAGTTAAATGAGGACTTGACCCTGGCCTCAGGGGGCAAGGACATTGCTTGTGATTTGGGGGATCAGCACTTACATGCCTGAACAGAGCCTGCCCTTGCAGAACTTGAAGGGCTCTGATGAAGGAAGAGAATGGTGGTGGTGGTCTTGGTGGTGATGATGATGATGATGAAAAAGAAAGAAGAAAACAGTAATGATGAATGTCACCTATGAAGATAAGCACAAAGTGGCAACAGAAACCCTGCTAGTCATTGCCAGTCATAATCAGGAAGCAGCTTCCTTTCCCAAACCAATCCCACTGAGTTGTGCCCCCTCTGAATTAAACACATCCAGCTTCAAAATAAAGTGCTGCATCTCCCTCTCCCCCACCCGCCGTTCCACCGTCCACCCTTCCTGTGCCAAGCTGGGAATGAGACTGCACTGGCGGGTCAAGAGGGCTGGCACCTGAGAGTTAACGATAGTTCTGTTGTAAGGAGCGTTAGGGTGACTCGGGAGCGGACCCCACTAACGCACTTTGGGATCGCTGGGTTGAGGAGCCGGAGGAGCAGACGCATAAGGGAGGAAGATAAGGTAGCGGGGTAAAACAGATATGATGCCTCTTTCCGTGAACCCTTGAAGCCCCTGGAGGCTGAGCAGTCAGCCTTTAGTCGGGAAGGAGAAGAGGCGGGGCAGACGGTCAGCAGGACAGACAAGGCTCTCTTTACCTGACCAGGTGCAGCAGCCTTAGCGGCTGCAGAGAGGATGCTGCGCTGTAGTCCAAAGCCAGAGACCGAAGCGGCCGCGGCGCGGGCCTCACTTTCAGCCCCGCCCCGCCCCGCCCCAAACCCGAGGCCCCGCCTCCTTAGCACGCGCCTGCTGGACTGGCTGTTTAGGGGAGGTGAGCTGTAGACTGATGGGCAAAGCTGACAACCAACGGGAACGCACAGCGGCGCCCGGGGCGGGCCGATGGGGGGGTGGGACCGGAGGCGACGGCTTCCAATCAGCAGCGGCGGCGCCGAGCCAAGCCTGGGCGCTATGCGGTTATTGGGCGACGCAAGTGCGAGCTGCGGAGTCTGAGGCGGCGATAGCTGAGCTAGGTTTAAGGTGGACGGCCCGGCCAACAGCCAATCGCTGGCTGCACGTCCCCATTTTGCCAGCTCCCGGGCTGCCCTCAGAGCGCACGCTCTGACTGGTTCCGAGCGGTGACAGAAGGGAGCTGGTGCGTGACTTTCACCTTCGCGCGACTCCCACACGCGGAGCCTCCACAGCGGGTGTCAGCTCTCCCGGCCACTCACTCCCAGACCTAGTTTTTCTTGGTAACACGTCCTAAAAGTAGCAAGGGAAGAAAACTCAAGAAATAGTTTCACACGGAAACCCCCATCTTTATGTTAGTCTTCCGCACACATGCAGTTCTGTCCCAAATTCAACCTGAACTGATGGCAGGTAAATTGATTTGACAACTTGGAGATAACAGCTTAATAGATTGGGGCGAAAAAATGAGTTAGGGACTGTCTGGAAAAGGAAGACCCAGTCGGGGTGTCAAGAAGCCTGGGCCTCGCTCGCAATGAAGGCTGCTCTGCTGGGGACCCCGGAGTTTCAGACCTTGCTGCCACTGTTCGGTAAACTCTTTTGCTCTCAAAATAAATGTCTGCTCATTACTGTAATAAACAATCTTCATATCTTTCATAGGAGAATTTGAGGTCTAATGATACAGTGATTTGGTCATGATAGGGTGACATTTTGATTTATTCCAACTAAATGGGCCAGAAAGAGCATTGCCTTTAATCTGCTCCATGATACGTGCAAAATTTATCATCTATCTGGTACTTAGGAAAGACTTTTATCCTGGACATATTCTGGTTTCAAATAATAAAAGTGGGAAACAAGGGAAGATATTTTGAAGTAGTTTTTCCTCAATTTTTCCCCTACTAATTGCAGTTTATGAAAACTCTGATTTATCCTTATTCATAATTTTAACCAAACACTGGTTCATAGTTTTTCCCTTCAATCCCCACATCTATCCTATTATGTAAATTCCTCCTTATAGATAGAAAACTGAGCCTCAGAGAGGTTAAGTAATTTCCCAGGGTCACATAATCAGCTAGGAGTCAACTCACTAGCCGGTCCAATACTTCTGTTTAAAGCCTAGGCTATCAATTAGAAGAACAAGAAGCATTAACACGGCTGTCATGTCTTTGAAGCATATTTCTTACCTGAAAAACTATCCTAGACATACCCAGTCCCCACATTGCTGACTTCCTGAAACTGCAGCTTCAGACGGACTTTCAAAAGTGAAATGTCACCTTTGAAAAGTGTTAAGAGCAACTGAAGGCCAACTTTGCTTATAGGAGGGAGCTGTGATTTGGTATTGATGAGAAGGAGTTAAATTTTTTCCAGGACTCCAGTCTAACTAGATTTTAATTCATGTAGGAATATTTCAAAGTAAACCAACAAAATAATATCCTGATCCTAAAAGCTAAGTTCTAGAAAAGAAAGGATTATATCCCAAAGACTTCTTCTGGTATTGTTTTTTTTCTCTGAAGAGTTTCATAAATCCTATTTTAACTTTTAATTAAAACTAGAAGTATGGTGCTCTTAAGTGTGGGACGAAGGACTACATGGGGGGGGATTGGAAGAGTTATTTTCCCAAAAAGATTACTTATAAAGACAGAATGTAAATAAGGGTTATAGAGCAATACAAAGGGATACACTAATTAACAGGTTAATGATGAAAACATGTAGGGTTGTCTGTAGTCCTTGTTTAACAAACAAGTGTCTAATGTATGTTAGATGCTATACTAGGTTCTGAGAATATTTGTGTTAGTGAAACCAGTTACCTGACCTCAATGAAGCACACCTAAATGAGGATGTGCAATCTGGATCACCTTATAAACATAATTGCTAGTCTTCACAACCACCCCACAGAGTAGGTATTATTCCTATTTCGCAGATGAGGAGTTGAGAGTAGAGAAAACAATAACTTACTTCAGGTTGCAGCTGAGAAAAAGCCTTAATTACAAGTCCTCCTGACCATAAGCCCATATTTGTATAGGGCACCATGCTGTTTTCCTAAGGGAAGAAGCTATTTCTGATAATCTCCACAGTAATGCATGTCTCTCTGACATATATGAAATTTATGATGCAGTGACTATAAATTTTAAAATACTGAATTTGGTTATAAAATACCCTCCTTTCTCAGTGGAACCAAGAAAATATAAACAACGGTTCCTTCAGGGTTTCGTGTCGTGTTTACTTGTCCTCATTTTAACCCCCTACTGGTAGATAGAAAGATTTTCTATAATTCCCCATTCATTCCCAGACTTCTTTTCCTCTTAGTCTACTTCTGCTAAAAGAGAGGGTGGTTTTTGATCCTCCAGTGTGTGACCAGAAAACCAGTGAGATTACCTCACCTGGAAACTTGTTAGAAATACAGAATCTCAGGTGCACCCCTACCTACTGAATCAGAATCTGTATTTTAATGAAATATCCCAGGTGATTGGTATACACTAAAGTTTGAGAAAGACTTTAGCCTGAGTGAAATGCATTTAATAACTCCAGCAGTTTGCTGTCCAAAGAGACTCACTCTTTTTTTTCTAATATATATATTTTATTGTTGTTTATATCTTTTACATTTTGTATTCCCCTTGGGTAACCCACCACCAATTCACCCATCACCCATCTCCCTGGTCCCTTGTGTTCTTTTCTGCTCCATTTTGTGCCCTTATCCTCCCCCTCTCCCCACCCCCTCAAGTGTCTCTCCTATTTGGTTTCCCTATAGTCCTGTTATAAGTGAAACTATTCGATATTTTTCTCTTTCTTTCTGGCTTGTTTCGCTGAGTATGATCCCCCAAAGAGACTCACTCTTGACCCTAGACTGGAAAGGGAAGAAAAGGAGAGGCCAGGGTAACATCTGCAGTGCACGTACATCCTCATGTTGCTACTATCATCTCCAATACCAAGAAACATTGCTGCCCACAGATCATTAATTCTTTTTTTTTTAATATATATTTTTATTGTTATTTATGTCTTTTACATTTTGCATTCCCCTAGGGTAGCCCACCACCAATTCACCCGTGATCCATCTCCATGGTCCCTTGTGTTCTTTGTGTTCTTTTCTAATTCTTACCTTCTCTCAAAGGTGTAAATCATCCCTTTCCTACAAAAAGGGGAAACAGAAATATAAGCTAGGTTCTGGACTTAGATGGACCCTAATCTGTACCTAAAGCTTCCTAGGCCTGTTGTTGCTCCCTTCTACAGTGAATGAGAGTCATATATGTCATAGTTCAACTGCTACATGCTTCCTTTCGAAGAGAGAAAAACATGGTGGTCTTTCCACCATTCAGCTCCAACTCACATGGCTCTCCCTCCCTGAAGCCTTCCTTACCCCCTGTCAGAGATTATTTTCACCTCTGTGTTTCTGTGGCATGTTGTTTGTACTTATCTTGTCCCTTATCAAGGGCTTCAGACATATTTACCCCCACCCCCACCACCACAATGCCTTGCATGTAATTAGTGATCTCTTTTTTTTTAAATTGAATCTCTGTCCTTCTCAGAACTGGGTAACTTCCATGTATGATCCAGAAGATCAGAAGAGGTGTTCAGAAAACAAACAGAAAAACCATAGAGAAGAGAACACAATCTGGAGATTCCATTTGGAAGGACTCCAATCCAGGTAGGAAAAAGAGAGACAGAATGTTCCAGGTGGCATCATCTATGATCTCAGAGGCCCACCTTCGCATTATGTGACCAGTTAGAAAAGCGCAGGGAGGTTCTTTTACCCAGAGCAGATGTCAGAGAACATAGCTCTGTAGAATCTGTCTGTGCGTATGAAGGAGACACTAGCTGAAGTGAAAATGGGGACCATTTTCACTTCAGCTAGTGTCTCCTTCATCTGAAAAATGTGAAGGTAACATAGAGAGAGACCAACCCAGCAAATGAGCTTTGCCCTTGCACAAAGAACTGTGTTCTGACAGAATATGACAGCCAGCATTTCATTACGCTAACTAGTTAGGTAACTCAAATCACCATAACCAATGTGGGCCTCTGTGCCCATTTCTATCCCTGACAGGGTATGATAGAATTATCTCACAGCCTGCCACAGAACCACTAATGTTAATGTTCTTCTTTACCCCAAATGTATACATGCAATATTCTCCAGGATAGATTTTGCATTTATTTTAACCACAAAACAATCTATGGGAGAGAAAGCCTGTCTATGGGAAACATTAAACATGAAACCAATGATCACATCCCTCTGAAATGTAGGACACTGGGAGCAAACCTAATCTCCAAGATGTTTCCACCTCATTTGCCCTCAGCTGTGTAATCAGCTTTTCATCTCAATGCCGCGAGATAAATGCAACTCGCCTGCTGCCACATCCATCCTAATATAGATGCTGTTCTATCAATCAGTAGCTCCTCACCCGCCTCAGCCCCCCAATTTCCTGAAAATATTTAGTGGTATTAAAAATGCCAATCTCTGCAATATATCCAGGGATCTAAGACACAGAGAAATAAGGTTTTGTGCTGCTACTTATTTCACGTGCTGAGAAAAGATAAATCGGGCCCTGGAAAAGTCAGAACCTAAATAACAATTGAAAATACTTACTCAGACCACCAGAATGATACCTCTTCAGATTGAGGGGCCTCATTCTCTCCTGATGCGCCATTCGTATTTATTTATTCCCCAACTCATTCCGAAAAGGATTTGAGGTGACAAATTACCCTTGTAACATTGCAATGTGGAGGTGAACATCATGGAGGCTGGTAAAATGTTTGCAGACTGACAAGAATTTTTTAACTTGCCTCCAGAAGTATTAAAAATATCTTAAATGCCACCTGAAGCACCATATGGAGAAATTACCCTCGCTGAGCTACAATCGTAATTGCATTTATGCTGTCAGTTTGTGGGAAGAAAGCAAGAACTTATGTCTCAAGCTGAATCCATTAAATCACTTGTATTAATTCTCTGAAAAAGCTTAGGTTTGACTCAACAGGAAAAGTCATTATGACTGTATTTGTCTTGACTGGGGGGAGTGGAGTGTTGTGTGAGGGCTTCATGCCATGAGATCCAGCCTCAGACTTTACATCATCAGGACTTGCACTCGGCAAAATCCCACTCTCTTGTATTGGCTAGCAAGACCCTTTGTCAAAGGGTCATTTCTTTGTCAAAGGGTCATTTGCTGAGTCATGAAGCCCACTGGACTACACCCCTCGAAGGGAAGGAGATATAAAACAAGATTCTGAGTCACCTGCTTTGTAGTGGAAAACCCATAGATGGTGGTGCGGAAGAATGTCCCCAGCTGGGGCAGTTTCACACAATGCAGATAATCATGTCTCCCTGTGCCCCCCATAAACTAGCCTAGAGCAGTAGCAGTCAGAGGAAGCAGTGCCAGAGGCAGCCGGCTCTGCAGAGAACAGCTGCAGCCTCAATGAAAAGGAAAAGTGTTCTTTATGACTTTCTTATTATAAAAGTATCACATGATCATTGTAATTATAAAATACAAGAAAGCACAAAGGAGAGGACAAAAATTGATTATAATCTCACCACTCATCTATTTAATCAGCAAGTGTTTCTTGAACTCCTTCTAAATACCAGACCCCTTTGTAGGCACTGAGGGTAGAAGGAGAGTACAAATGTGGTGTTTTTGAGCCTAGAGAGCACAAAAGGAAATCGCTGAATAATCACACTCAGTTGAGTACCACAAGTAAAGGAATGCAGTCCTTAAAAGCAGAATCTAAGGGAACATGGCTGGACTTAGGAGGTGGGAGAACAAGAGTTGTGGTCTGAGGAGATTTCCTGAGGAGGACTCTCTTAAACTGAAATCTGAGGGATGAACAGGAGATGATTCATCAAAGGAGAGATGATGAACCACTCAGGCAGAAAGAACAGCATGCACAAAGCTCCCTGGCAGGAGGGAGCATGAGGTGTGATGGGGAACTGAGAGAAGTCAGTGTGAACAGACTCAAAGCTGGAAGGAGAGGGTGGCACTTGAGATTGAAGAGGTAGGCAGGGCACTGTTGACCTTCATATAAGTCCTTCACCTGTCTTATTTATGTAAGTATACATATGTACACATGTGTGTTTTTGTATGTATTGTGTATGTGTGCATCACATTAAGAATGTAGTATTCTTGCTGGCAGGGGCTTCTAGTTTTAAGTTGTCCTGACCTAAAGATATGTTAATGGAAGGATTTAATTTTTTCCTTGCTAATGAATGTGCTGCAGAGATGCAAACCCTCGGTACCATTCTTAACTCTTTTATCTGAAAAGGCCAACTTTACCTTCAGGCAGCTATGAAAATGCCTTTACTCTCATGCCTGCTAGTCAGGGACCCCAGAAAATTTACAGTATGTTTACATATGTATTTGTGTGTATATAGTTTAATCATTACCATAAAACTGTCACATTTCCTTCAGAAAGTATGCAACTACTTACGCTCCTATACTATATAAGAGTATCAATTTCACTTTATCCTCTACAGTTTTCATTATCTTTTTATAACTTCAACATTTGATGATTTTATCATTTAAGTTTTTATTTAACAATGAACAAATACCTATTCATTGTTTTTTTCACCTGCTTCACAGAGAGCAAGACTTCCTTGTCAAAGAAATAAGTACAATATTTCTAGCAACAAAGGCTGCTAGAAAAGCCATTAGAGATAATGCTTGCAAACATTCAACCTGGGTACCTAATGTTCCCTCATTACTCATCTTTGAACTAAGGTATTAAAATGTGAAAGCAATCCATCATATCAGTATTAGCCATTATTCTTAGCTCAAATTAGAGTATAAGATTAATGTTCTACTGGCCAATCACATAAGACACTTCTTGGAGAAAAAGAGAAGTCAGCTAAGACTTGTAAAGAAAAGAGTCAGGTCTAGGGTTGATGGGAAATGGGCCAATCTGAGGTGGATGGGGAACAGTGGGATTCAAACTGTGAACCTCATAAGAGGCTTCATGCCAAGGATAAAGGGATGACCAGTGTGTGTATAGGGGGCTGGGGGAGGCAGCAGAGAGAATTGGTTTCAATACAAGTTTGACAGCTTCACCAGTCTGCCTAAGGAGAGCTGTGTTCACCTGCATGCATCTCTGGGAAAGAGTCCCACTTCTATCCTTGAGTCCCTTCCTCACAAATGAATCTTGGTCTCAGAACATCAAGACTGTGTGTGTGAGGCTGTGGGGGCTTATACATATGTGGCACACAGGGCATCCCCTGAGACTGAAATCACTTAGCCTGGCAAAGCCATATCTGAGGGGAGGACTATGAGGAGTGAGCATGGGGCAGAGTTTACCTATTTTCACCGACTCGTACACCAGCCCCTTGTTAGCAGTAATCAGGAGGCACTAAGTCCAGAGAGCACCCTATGATAACACTAGAGTCATTAACTTGAGAACTTCGTGAAACGATAGTCAAAAAAAATTGAAAGCACACTACCCATTGAGTTCTACATTCACTTCACTGCATAGTGTAGATGCTACAAACTACAAATACAATAAAATATGTTTCCCTATGTAAATTTCCAGTACCAGCTCACTAAAGAAGCTAGTGGGGCTAACACACTTTCTTTCTTTCTGATCTGTGCTGGATAGTTATACTTTGTCTGACTTGTGTTCTCTGACCTTCTGTAGGATTCAATTTCATGTTGCAATGGCATATCCAGATCCAGCTTCACTGGTCTGTCCTGTGCCATCACATGGGGTGGCTTGCAAAGAGGAGCTTCATATTTTGTTTAATGCTCTGCTCTTGCTCTCTTGAAATTTTTAATAATTTCCTAAGAAGGGGACTTGCATTTTCATTGCACCAGTCCCCATAAATTTTGTAGCCAATCCGAGTCATATTCTGTTCTCAAGAATCTTGTTTCCAATGTTGAAACATCTTAGACACTTCACAGTATAATTGTGTGGTTAGAACAAGGCAGGCCAGTTTCATATCTTAGTTCTACAACTTCTTAATAGTGATTTTTGAGATACTAGGTTTCTCTCAATCTCAGTTTCCTCATCTGTCTATCTCAAAATTTGATTTTTTTAAAAATTAAAAAATGTGGGCCTCCCTGGTGGCGCAGCAGTTAAGCGCTGCACTGTGGACTTGTCGCAGCTGCGATGCAAGTTCGACGCCCAGCCAGGGAGAATCCCACATGGCGCAGCAGACCTCTCCTGCCTCGCCCGTTGCTCCCCTCAGCAGTGTGTTTCCATCCATCTGCCTGTTCTGCTCCCCGCTCTGTCTCTGGTGAACCCTCTCACTGCCCCACGCCTCTGGCCTGTACCCCAGCTTGTATACATTAATAAATAAATCTTAAAAAAAATAAATAAAATAAAATAAAATAAAAATTAAAAAATGTGGCAAAGTACTTAGCACTCTGCTTTGGTATAAAGAGTCCATTGGTCTGAGAGTATAAAAATGTATGTTTATTGTATGTATTCATTTTGCTATCTAATAAAGATTTTGGTTTCTTTCTAATATGATTCACAAAATATTTGCCACTAATTGCCTTGGCACCAGCTTGTCAGATTGTGTGGGCCTCAGCTCGCCATCCCTCTTAGTCTCTGATTCCTTACTTGGCCTACTTTGTAACCTGATCATCAGTTGCTTAATACTTCTGCACTGAAGTTTCCCATTCAGCATTTTGCACTCTCTTTGTGGTCTTGGAAATGTTTCTTTTATTCTGCAACTTTAGGTAGAAAGAATAACTCCTTGATTTGGTCTAACCAAAAAAATGGATTCTGAACTCCCAAACCACTCACTCCCATCCAAGACAGTGCCTATGTAACAGCATCAAGCATCAGCAGTGCAGCAGCATTCTACCCCAAAATGTATAAATTCTGATATAGAAGCTTTATTTAAAACACAAACACACACAAGTGGATAAGAAGTGATCAAAATTAGAGACCAAAAATGGGCAGCCAGAAGTGTTTCAGAGGAGGTACACTGACATCTGCTATTCACATTGAAATGCATAAAAATTAAGGTGGATGGATGGGTAGAAGGATGGGAGGAAATGTGACAAAACAAATATAGCTAAATGTATCCTATAGAAATGAAGTGCTGCATATTTGAGTATCCACCGTATAATTATTTCTTTTTTTCTGTATATTTTAAGATTGTTTATAAAATGTTGGCAAGGGAAGTGTAACTCATCTTGCTTTATTTGCTTGCATACGCTGCTAAAAATCAGAAAATGTCATAAAATCCAGATTTTTATCTTTCTGAAAAAAATCTCAATTCTGGGGGCCTCCCTGGTGGTGCAAGGGGTTAAGTCTCAATACTATGGAGCTATCAGCAGTCACTGCAGCACGAATTCGATCCCCAACCAGGGAGCTAACCCACGAGGTGCAGCAGACATCTCCTATCTCTCCTGCTGCTCTCCTCAGCAGTGTATTTCCGTCAGTCTGCCTGTTCTGCTCCCCACTCTCTCTGGTGAGTCCTCTCACCCACCTCCCCAACACACACCTCTGGCCTACATCCCAGCTCTTGTTTGCATAAATAAATAAATCTTTAAAAAAAATCTCAATGCTGGCAATACTGAACCTACATGCCAACAAGTGGTTCTATTTCTGTTCTGTTGCCCAAAGTCCTCTGAGTCACTCAGTTAGGTTTCTTTCCTGACCCTCATGAACATTTGATTTGCAACCCCTCTTATAAATATGCCCATGCCAGTGGGTTGATTATGGAATGATTCACTTCGTAAAAGTATTCAATCCACAATTCCTTTTCCAGAGATTTTTGATGTGAAACCTTTAAAGTTATCCTTTGGAAGAATTTCCTGAATTTATTTATGTCTGAAAAATATCGTGCTCGTGTCCTTATGATAATTTCTCTAGAGAAATAACCCAAGGCTTTTTATTAGGTTCTCAAAGAGATCTCTGACTCAAAAATAATAAAAAAAAAAACTTTTAAGAAGTGATTCTTCTTTACTTAACTGAAAGAATCTTGGTAAATCTAGGAAACTGATAAGATCCCCCCAAATATATCGCCCTATCTAAGTTTTGTGGTTATAACCCAGACACTCAGAGGGCCTTTTTAAGTAGTTACTAATTTTCTATAGATCCCACTCTATTCATCTATCAACTTGGGAGCTGAGACCAGTGAAACCTGACAACCAGATCCATATGTAACCACATATGGACCCAAATCTATATTCCTTAACGTCCCTATCCACCGCCACCCAAATCAGCTACCTACTTGGGAAACTCACATTTATCAGATGCCATGAGTTAGATGTAAGAAGATGAACCTAGAGAGGATTTCTCAACCTCTGCTCTGTTGACATTCTTTGATGGGAAGAGGGGCTTCCCTGTACACTGTAGATCTTTAGGAGTATCCTAGAGTGGCCTCTATCCACTAGGTACCAGGAACACCACCCACCACCCAGTTGTGAAATCCAAGAATGTCTTCAGACACTTGTCACATATCCTGTGGGGGCAAAATCATGAGTGCTTTAACATTAATTATATCATGTAATCTTTACACCAACTCTCTAAAACTTGGAAAAAAATTTAAGATAAGTCCATAGAACAGAGACTGGTCTTCCTTTTCCAACAGCAGGATGCTATTCACCACACCATAGCAGCCCTCAAACAAGTGCTAAAATGCAATTGGGCAAAGGATCTTTGGATCTTTCTCTCCAGTGCTAATTTTTAGGGACCAGAATGTACATTAAAGTCCTTCCAGATTTTTTTTTGATTGGGATTACTTAAGCTCACCTCAGATAACCCAGTCCACTCACTAACAGATCTCACTCCTACTTACTGGATTTTTGGATGGATTTCACAGCAGATCTTCTTTAGGACAAGCTGTTCAGCTTAGTCTTTCTCATTTAACACAGAAGCATCTAATGCCAGGGTACTGGAGTCATGTGAGGTCTAAGGATCCTCCTAGCCAGGAAGAAGACAATGCCAGCTGCTGAGCTGGAATGTCTGATTCCCCGTGGAGAAGGAAAAACAAGACTAAGAGCAGGGCACACCTAGTGGGAGTCTGACCTTTCTTTCCATCCACATTTGTTACGGGGCTCTGCTTCCTCTAATCCAGCAGGTAGTTTAACTTTCTGCTACAGAGAAAGGAGTGTGTTCCTGAAATATTGACAGGCCGACTGTTTTACTAAATGCGATCATTAGCAAAAAAAAAAAAAAAAAAAAAAAAGCAATTGTTTTTGTAGCATCAGCTTTTAAGTACTATGTCTCAAAGGATTAAAAGATTAAAAAAAGCAAGTTCAAGAGTGGAGGTAGACCAAAGGTGACCATATGTCTCTGCTTGTCCTTGGATTTATCTAGTAAACTGGTCCCTGGTTTACTCATCTGGCTCCTATGCTAGAGCAAAGACTCATCTGCTCTTTGCCAAAGGGCACATGTATTATATATCCACATCATACATAATTCTATAATATGAGAGACAAGAGAAGATTAATTGATAGAAAGTCTTCAACTTAAAATTGCCTTTTCCTTCAAGATTTATTTTAGGGATTTACCCGTCATTATCTAGGACAACATTCTGCAATTATGTCAACCTGGTTATTTGAACTACAGCACAAGGTTAAAGATTTAAGACGCTTTAGCTTATCTATACACCACATATTGACTAAAATATACTGACATTCAGATAAACAAGAGAGTGAGGCAGAAGCTCTTTGTCCTTTTTTTTTTTTTTTCAGTAATTCCCTTCAGTAAGCTAATTGGTTTATTTTTGGCAAATTAAGCGATTGGATTAATTTTAAAAGAGATGTTGCAATCTGAATTCTGAGAAGAAGTGTCTGGGGAGGATTGTAAGTTTTAAAAGTCCCCACATAAACAAATGACATTTATATAATATAGTAAGCTCAAACTTCCTAAAAAGAAACCTCTTTTATAATGTGTGTTTGGAAAATTAAAAAGTTCCACCATTAAGTTTTCATTTAGATAATGTTGGGACCGTCCTTCCTTTTTCTTCATCCTTGTAATAATATATAAGAAAAGATTATGCACTTGCATTTGATCTTTGAGCTCTTAGGAATCTGGGATTTACCTAAAGATAAAACTAGTAAAATGGCCCTAGGCCTAGAGGACTTGACTACACCAGGAATTAGTGCCCTAACTGAGCTAGCAAAGCCAGATGAAATTTAAATCAGCTGTCCCAAATCCACCAGTTCTGAAGGTGAGCCCCAACTGGCTAATATGAAAGTCACTTGGGCAAAAACCTATTAGCCAGAATGATAAAACTAAAAGACCAGTTTTGCTGCAGTTTGACATATTTTGGGTTGAGATAGGCTTAAGTTGGCTTCATAGTTGTGGTTAGTTTTGGTTGTTAAAAAATCATTTTTAAGTTGTAGTTGTAGCTAGAAATAAAAAAACTGAATAATTGTAGATCATTAATTACACACTGCACTAGGGCTTAGATACTGAATATTTATCTGAATTTGGGGGCGCGTTAGGGAGGGATGATCTTGTAATGCTCACTAAAGCAGTTCCCAGAAACCTCCAGAACCAATGTTCTCATTTACAGAGCCTGAGAAAATAGCCTCTCAATTAAGATTAATATCAGAGCACATAAAGGATAGTGGTTTCATTGAATATTCAATTATGAGGACTCCTTCTCCCTGGCTGGGAATGCCTTCTTAATCTCATAAAGATTCAAGCCCTAGACACTAAGGCACATGAAAAAGAACAAGTTAGACACATTTGTAAGAGCACAGTGTAGAGGATTCCTATCTTTGGAAAGCTGGAGAGAAAATCCAAGGAAAAGAAGCTGGTGGTTGGATTTAAATCCCCAAACTTAGTATCCCTCTCCTGGATTTAAATGTGTTATGTTTTTAAATAACCTTCAAATCATAAATCATAAAAGATCTTATTTAAGTTTCCTAGGGAAGTCATTTAGTCCATTCTCCTGACTGCAGAATTATTCTGGAAATGTTTTTCTATTTTTGAATATTCAGTTTTCTGCATTTAAAGTTTTGGGTAAATGGTAGATGATAAAGATTAACCTCAGCCACCTTCTCTGCACCTGATACTTACCTTTTCCCCCAGAAGTGTATGTCATTATGATTTCCTTTAGCCAGTTTGCCATGTTCTGTGTTCATATTTCATAATACAGTATTAAAAAGTGTAATTTTCTATAACAAATTTATTTAAAGAGTTAGTTCTCTCTCTTTTTTTTTTTTTACATTTCATTTCCAAGTCAAACACCCCAGAATTTTCATGTTGCTGGAGCTTAATATTGAGTCTTTTATTGCTAGTGAAGTATAAATACCTCTGACTATAGATCTTGAACTCCTCCATTTATATTCCCTGAGTTTTTAAGTAGGATTCCACTCAATTATGAAAAACAATGTGATTATCAATTATGGTTAATATTTGTTGAAAACATACAAACTGTCAGACACTACTTTTTTGAAGAGACAATTTGCCATGTATTCTATGTCTCCCTGTCTGTTCTTGTTGGGTATGCGAAGAATGTAAAGCTCTGCTCACTCTTTAGCCAGGCCATTTCTCAGTTGTGTTTGCAGTAAGGAACCTTGGGAGATGAGGTAATGTCTCCTCCTGGTTAAAGAGCAATCTTGCTCTACTTATTACTATAAAGTGGTAAATCCCCAAACTTAGTATCCTTTTCCTATTACTCAACCCACTATGTGTTCAAGTGTCTATTGCAGGCATTGTGTTTCCTTCTATGGGGCTTGGAGAACATACGGAATCAACACAAATAGCATGAAGCATGAGTGCTAAAATTCTTTGTCTTTGACCCAGGAATCTCATGTCTTCTACCAGATCAGCATCCTGTGACAGGCTAACTTCTTCACTTGTAAGTAGGGTAAAATTATAGATCCTACCTATAGAAAGTGTTGTACGCTGATTATTACATTGATTCCTCACAAAACCCCTCTGAGACTTTTATCCTCCACCTTTCAGAAGTTCTTCACACTCTATTAACCACACTATCTTTCATTACTAAGTCTGTGCTCCATTATTCCTTGTCTGCATCCTTAATTCCATATGGCTTCTGCAACCGCTAGGTCAAACTTGCAAATCTAGACCACCCCAGCTGAACTTCCTTACACCTGTACTGCTGAGAGCAGCCATTTCATATCAATACTGAGATTCACACACCAGCCCCTGCTGGAGCTGACTTTCCACCCCGCCTATGACTTCTCTTTGCTTGTCCTCAACCAACTCTCCTCACATTCTACTCAGATGTCAAAAAGTTACTTTTTTCTAAAAGCTCCTGCTCTAACTCCCTGATTTCAGTGTCTTAGCTCACAGAAAGCACAGAAATACCCAGGAAATAACTCCATCTACTCCTCGACACACAGACTCTTAAAGGTGTCTCTAAAGGAATACTCCCTCCATAACCTTCTTCCTTAAAGACTCAAGCTGTTCAAGTAAATGTTTCCTCTCCATACTTTTAATCACCAAGGGCTTGTCTTACCCTCAGCCTGTAAACATTCTCAATGACCTAAGCTGGGGGGGGGGGTTGTGTGTGGGGGGGAAACTTCAAGATTCCTCAGCTAGGATCTGTTCCTCTATTTCTCTCCTTTTCACAGCCAAGAGTACCCCCTCTACCTCCACTCTTCCTCCAGGCTTTCCCTTCATTGCATCATGGACATGCTCCTGTAAAACTCAACCAAGATCTCCTAACTGCCAGTCCAAGCAATCTCTTTCTTCTGCAAACATTTAAGTAACGGAGCCAAAGGTTATCAGAACCTGAAGAGCAGGGCTGGATTATTCTGCCCCAGTTGAGGGTCATAGCCAGCTGGAGATAACCTCCAGGAAGTGGCCAGGAGAATTAACATCCTTCTCTCACTCTCTTTTTCCCTTTTATCTGTTGTTGGTGCTCCACACTGGTTGTATTCAACTGAAATCAGGTAACCCTATTTATGCAGCTATCCAAGCCAACATCCTGGGCCAAGATGTACACATGGAAAAGGTTAAGAATTGACCAGAAGGACACCCAGAGGGCCTCTAATAAACACAGCACATCACATTGTATGAGGTCTTAGCAATTTGTTTTTCAAATCTTTTCTTTAAAAGATTTATTTTTATTAATTTATTCATATAAGAACTGGGGTCCAGGCCAGATATACAAGGGGTGAGCGGATTCACCAGAGGCAAAGTAGGGAGCAGAACATGTGGATCTACTGAAATACACTGTTGAGGGGAGCAGTGGGCGAGCAGTCTGCTCTGCCATGTGGGTTAGCTCCCTGCCCAGGAATTGAACTCAGGCTGCAGTGGCTGCAGTAGCTTGATAGCAATGAGACTTTAACCTCTGCACCATCAGGGAGGCCCCCTTTTTTCAAATCTTTATTAAGTAACCTAAATTCTTATCTCTGGATACAAGAAAGGAGAAGGAGGCAAAACATGGCCCAGAGTTGAAATAAATGGCTTATATTTTCCCCATATTAACAAAGCCAAAAACATCAATTCAATTTCTAAGAGGTTTCAAGTCATACAACTGCCATTTATTACTGAAACATCACAAGACACCAAGAGTTAATTATAGTAGGAGTTGACTTTTGAAGAGGCCAGTGCATTGTTAGGTAACTTAAAATAAATGACCCTCAAATAGGATTTGTTATTTGTTATTTCGGAAAGGGAAGGGCAAAATATGCATTTTGCCTTGAAGTTAGCTTATTGGTCATTTTTGGATACCATCATCATCATGTACTTGTGTGTCCTGGGGGTAGTATATAGTATAGGGCAACAGTAGTCTATCACTGCTGCTTAATTTTCTTAGAAACTTAGATATTTATCAAAAAGTGTAAAAATCAAATAGTTCTTGGCCTCATGACACTCCTTGGCTATGCTCTGTTTTTAATCATTTGGCAATTGAGGCTACCAACTGGGGAGGGCTAGTATGGAGAGCAAAGTGTGGAGAAGGCCAATGGACTATGGTAGAGGACTGTGAGTACTTTGGTGGTGGATGTGCTGTGTTGACATATGTACAAAGAGGTGTGCTCCTCTATCAACACTATGTCATATATAGTGCTGTGAGCCAATGCTGTCTCAATAAATTTTTAAAAACTTTATTTGCCAACCCCCTTCTTCATTATGTCTGTCAAGAACAGATAGCAAATGTGAGAACAGAAAGGACCTTCATGATTACTGAGTTTAACACCAAAATTTTAAAGATTACATAAAGATTCAGAGGTGCCATTGGAATTAATCAAGGTCAAACAGTAGTTATGAGAGATTAAATAAGAGTTCAGTTTCCCCTAACACTCAACAATAGGTCTGCTCTTATTACACTTCCCTTGAATTTGGGGTGACTCAGATGGTGGAGCAAATCTTCCCTTAAATGTTGTTTTGTTGCCCAAAGGCTCCTTAAGGAGGAAGCAGTGTAGAGAGATGCTCTATACTGAACAATGCTGAGTATTCAGACACCGGGGTTAGGAGCAGGCTCTCTGACTCAACGGCGTGTGTGCCTGTGGACAAGCCCTTATTTTCTGCCTGGGTCTAAATTTCCTCTTGTGAAAAAAGAGAGGGGGAGATTAAATTAGAGATTCCTATAGTCTTATTCATAAACTAAAACTTGAGTTACTTCTGTAGATATTTGCTTCATGAAAATAATGATGCAGCTGTCTTTTATCTAGAGAGCATTTTAAATCTCAACAAATATTCACAGAGTTTCTAAAAATTCATTTATCCTCTCAGTGGATTATATTATTACTTCTACAAGAGGGACACTGAGTGGATTTAAATAATTTCGGATAAGGATGACCACAAGTACTACATATCTGCTTCCAAAGTAAACACAGTTTCACCCCCAATTTTCGTGACCCCCAAGGACTAAGAAAGGAAGAATTGGCCATGATTTAATTATGACTATTTTCTCATTTTGAAAAATTTTGAATGGCTGAAAGAATTGTGTGTCCTGGTGTCTCAAGAAGCAAACATTCAGATGCGATAAAACATGCAGAGATTTTACTAGGTGACATGCCTGTAAGAGAATATGGGAGGGCACCACAAAAGGCTAGGAAAACAATCCAAAGTGTGTGAATCATTTGATCACAGCTAAAGGAATGAGGGAAGGAGGTTTGGGTGGAAGCATCCTAGACTGCCAGACAGCCCAAGGAAGGCTCAGCAAGGCCACTAGGAGTCCCAGAGTCCCCACACCAAAGTTAACTCCAGGAAGACTTGCCTTAGTTTCTCTGCTACGTTCAAGGATAGAGTATGAGAATCCTTGCAGAACTTGGGGCCCTTGGTTTATTAAGTGTCCTTTTAAGGTCATTGAGTTTTACTCTCAAGGGGTCCACAAATTTCTATCCCTCTGACTTCTCAATATCTTAGGAAGTCTTTGGTCTAGGCCCCAGTTATCATTTTACTGGCCATCTCCTACAGGAGATCTATAAAAATGACAATATGAATTCTACTTCCATCATTTCCACTTAATCCTTCTGGAATTAACTTTCTCCATATATAATTTTGGTTTCCCTTATTGGTCTAACTTTAAAAAAACAACTATAAAACATGATTGGAAAACCTCTTATTTATTAGGAATAGGTTAGCTTAGGCTACAGAAATTAGCACAAATATATTCTCACTAATTTAGTGTGATAGAAGGGAGTGTAATATTAAGATAATATTTTCATGCATATCTTGAACGCTGAGCCTGACTTGATCTACTCACAGCTCCCAGTTTTATATTTGACAGACTTCTGGAATGCCCAGCCCTGCTAAGTGTTAGTTCTCTTAGAGATGAAAGCTTTGTCCAAAGGGTGCTAGAACCTCTTCCCTGGATCTTTACTATTCTTGTGCACACCTCTCTTCCCTGGGATTTTCCCTAATTTGGAGACCTTATTGCTAATTGCAGGAAATGTGCAGTCTTTTAGGTAGTTACTCATGCTTCAGACTTTAAATCTGGCACGCTCATCTCTTCTGTATTTAGAGGATGTTGTTCTCCAGTGGCTTTCTGTTAAATGCAGCTGTTATTTTGTCACTCACAAGTGTGTTACAAATGGATATAAGATAATTTGTCATGTAAACTCTCTTAGGGTTTGCTGTTGTTTTTTTGTTTTGTTTTGTTTTGTTTTGTTTTAATCAATGAACAAACAATGGTAGTCCCTAAAAAGTGTGAGTTAACCAAGGATTAGCATAAGTCCCAACCTTGCTACTGGATTTTAAAGAAAATTCATTTCAGGTCACAAAAGCATCTTTAGGTCTTCAAAAAACAAATATTCCATCACATATCACTAGATATTTCATTCTTCACTGCCAGAAACTCCCTATACTCCTTGTCTATGAGGGTAAGATTGCTCAGCCTGTCTCTTTGTGGCTTGTTCAGGTCTTTACCTCTCATTCATCCAAGTTTGGGGACCAATTACAAATAGCCTTTGGACTACAAATTCACCCTTTTTTTCCTGCTCAGTAAAAATGGATCTTGGCCCCCTAAAACATTTTTCCTGTGTCAGCTGTCCAAGTATTAGTCTTTGTCAATAGAGGACACTGAGGAGATATTGTAGGAGGAAAGGACTTTGCTTCTTGGTTACTGGTTTGCTATGCACAGATTCACTAGATCTGAGTAATCGTGTGAATATCTATTTATTCCAAGACTGTAGAAAGAACAAGCTAGATATTTTTTTCTTTTTTTCTTTTTCCTTTTTCTTTTCTTGTGAGACCCAGATCTCTTCTGGTCATAGTTTGTGGTGGTTGATACTATGGGTCAACCTGACTCAGCCACTTGGTGCCCAAACATTTTACCAAGTGACTCCATTTTTCTTTTTTCTCAAGACTGCTCTATAGCTACTCAAGGTCTTTTGTGGTTCAATATAAACATTAGATACTTTGGTTCTATTTTCTTAAAAATATGATTGGAATTTTGATAGAGATTGCATTAAATCTGTATATTATTTTAGTAACATGGCCATGTTGATTATATTAGTTTTCTCCTTTCATGAATATGGAATATCTTTCGATCTTTTTGTGTCTTGTTCTATAGCTTTTGTCATTGTCTTATTGTTTTCATTGTATAGGTTATTTATTTCCTATGTTAAATTTATTTATAAATAATTGGTTATTTTCAATATGATTATAAAATATATTGATTTCTTAATATCTTCTTGTTATGTGCTGATAGGAATGCAACAGATTTTTATATATTGACTTTGTAGCCAGCCACTTTAATGTATTCATTTATTGTTTCTAATGGTTTTTAGTGGAATCTTTAGAGTTTTCTTGTATATTATCATATCATCTGCAAATACTGGTAGTTTCACTTCTTTTCCAATCTGGATTCCTTTTCTTCCTACTAAGTTAAATAGAAGTTGTGAAGGAAAAGCTTTCAGTTTTTTCACCATTAAGGACGATACTAGCTGTGGACTTATGTTGAGATCTCAACAGTATTATGTTGAGATATGTTCATTCTTTCCCCATTTTATTAAGAGTTTTTATTATGAATGGGAACTGAATCTTGTCAAATGCTTGCTATGCATCTATCGATTGATATGATTTTTGTCTTTTCTTTTGTTGATGATTCAACATATGCAAATTTTTAATTTATACCTAATCATATATTAATAATTTGCATCCCTGGACTAAATCTAACATGAACATGGTTTGTGATCCTTTTAATGTATTGTTGAACTTTGTTTGCTATAGTATTTTGTTGAGACTTTTTACATCTATATTCATCAGAGACATTGGTCTGTAATTTTCATTAAGATACAAGGTTATTATACATTTCAGTTGTTTTTTCTCAATATCAACAATGAACAAGTGGAATTTAAAATTAAAAACACAAACCATTAACATTATTTTCCCCCCAAAATAGGATACTTAAGTATAAATCTAAGAAAGTGTTTACAAGATCTCTAATGAAAACCACAAAACTCTGATGAACAAAATCAAATAACTAAATAAATGGAGAAATATTTTGTATTCGATAGGAGGACTTGATCTTGTTAAGATGTCTGCTTAGTGTTCCTGTACCCATTTCCAATGTGTGTATGTGTGTGAAGTCTTCCCAACACCAAGAGGCAACTCCCAGACACCCTACTGGTGTCTGAGAATTCAATTCAATTATGTTCAATTCTGTCCTAGCTAACTGGACGTAGATTCAGATTCCACAGACCAAGGGCCCCGTGCTTCTGACAGCTGGCTTTAGATTGGAAGTTCCAACAACCCCTTCCTCAGACTTCAGGTCCAGTCACATGACCAGGTTCTTATCTGTACTTCTGATCAACTGGCTATAGATCAGAGCATCTCAGGGCCCCTCCATGGGTTCCATAATTTGCTAGAACAGCATACAGAACTCAGGAAACCTGTTTATTCACTGTATCACTGATTTGTTACAAAGGATAATGTATCTGAAACAGCAGATGGATGAGATACATAGGACCAGGTATGAGGAAAGCTCATGGAGCTTCCATGCCTTCTCCAGTGATACTACTACCATTCTCCTCAAATGTTTACTTGTTTACCAACCTGGAAGTTCTCCAAAGACCCTCCTTTTGGGTTTTGTGGAGGCATCATTACTTAGGCATGATTAACTAAATCTCTGGCTTTTGGCAGTTGAACTCAATCTCCAGCTCCTGTTCTCTTCCTGGAGGTCCAGGGCTGGAGCTGAATATTTCAACTCTAATCACATGGTTGGTGTCTCTAGCAATTAGTCCTTATCCTTTGATGTTTTTCAAAAGTTACCTTCTTTAATATAGCAAAAGACACCTTTATCCTTCTCAATATATAGGAAATTCCAAGGTTTTGTGGGGAACTAATAGGAAATTCCTTGGAATAGGAAATTCCAAGGTTTTGTGGGAGCCAGTATCTATGCATGAAGACTCTGTGTACATTTAATATATTTTGATCTTCTGACTAACCAAATATACATTTTTTATAAGTCACAATATCATAGAGGGGTTTTCAAAAATATCAATTCCCCTAAATGAAATCAAGACATTTGGGGTGGTGCCCAGGTGCCAATATTTTTAAGTATCTCCAGGTGATTTAATATATCACCATGGTTGAGAATCTCTGGCATAAAGGAAGTAACTGAATTCTTCTTCCACAGTTCCACAAAATATTTCTTTTTTTCTTTACTAAGAATGTTTCACTTTGGTCTTAGTATCTCTGGAAATCAGTGGCCTTGAAGGTTGAAGAATTTAGACAGTTCAATGTGGGAGGGCCCTCAGGATTATCTGGTATATTCTTTAATGCTGTCAATATCTAATCCATTGGAGACAAGAGTCTTCTGAATCCATTGTGAACTTTTTTCCTGTATACTAAATAGAAGTGAATAATTAATAAAATCTCTTGAAAAATTAGTAACAAATAAGATGCTAAGATTTTTTTTTCCAAAATTTGAAGGATTCGTATAACTCTGACTTCTCCCATGAAGGTTTAGATTAGTTTACTTAAAAGTGTGGGGGATTATTTGGATCATCGCCCCTAACCTTTCCTCAGAAAGAAAGTCACTGGTACACTAGACACTAGGCCCATGTTAACTCACCAGCTTCCTAGGCCAGAGACTCTCAGATCATGCATAGATAGGCAGGTGGGACTTTTAGCTTCTAATTCCAGATTATCCCTTTATTTTCAAGCTACAGTATTGGCTGTGAGTTGAGCAGGGTTGAAACTGTCATGTAGTTTTTTTTTTTTTTGCAATTGACTTCAAATATAGTTCCAGGTTAAACTGGCCTGGATGGTAAGGAATCTCTTAACCACCTTCATCTGTAGCAGGAAAATTCCAACAAAAGGAAGGACCCATAGCCAGAAAGTCCATTCATTTTCCCATCACTTCTTGGACTTTCCCATCTGCCATGCTGCCCTAGCCCTCACCTGCCTCCTTGCCCTCCACACCCACCCACTGTAATTCTCTTGAACCACTGAAAGCCACTGCCATCATTCCTTTCACTCTTCTGTGACTTAACTTAGTGGGACTGCAAAATTCAGATTCTGAAAAACCTCAGATTTTCCAGACTTTACCAACCTACATCAAACCTCCCAGAAGAAAAATCAACACCAAGCTGCTCCATGCAGGGAATCAGGCTCCCACAGACTGCTGACAAGGGGTTGAGTACCCTACACTAGGGCAGCTCTGCCAGCTGAGAGCCCTGAGCACAGCATCCAGGGAAACTCCCTGACAAGCAAATGGAGGAGCAGCTGCCCTTTCACAGTCCCTGTTGAGGAACTGGTGACCCTTGAGCTTGGGGACCAGCGAGCACTCCAGGATTCAACTCTCTGAACTCCCAGAAGAGGCAGTTGATGGTCTTTCAAGCTGGCAGTTACACACAGGAGGCGATGACCATGACATAAAGGCAAAAATTTCAAAAGAGCTGAAGAAATCCTGACTGGTGAATATATGTGAAGCTTGGGAGAAAGACCTACTGTGAACATTTCAACTGGGCTTTGCAAAAGAGAACCTGCAGGGGATAATGGCATCACTAGAATGGGTTGGGTTCCCTCCTAACTATAAAAGCTGTAACATGAAAGTGGCATGGCTTTGTTTTAGAACTAAAGCTTTTACATTTCCCCAGGGCCATCTCGGGCAAAGCTGCTCTCAGTAGAGTTATCATTCTAATGATTGCTTCAGTTTCCTGATGATTTCCAAGATTAAACACTATCATCCACCTTCAGATGACAGTAGCCTTAGTATTTCCCTCAGGACTCTCGTCCGCCTTCAAAACATTGATTATTTTAATGGAAATCATCAACGATATGATTAGCTTCCAAGTAAAATTGAAGGACTTGAATTCAATGATTTCTGGATTTCAAAGCAAATTTTAGACAAATTACAAAGGAGAGAGGAAAAGAAATAATGGGAAAGTATCTGAGAACAATTACTGGCTCAATAATTCTAAGAAAGTGAAGACAAATATTTGATTTGAAGGTGACTTTAAGAGTCTTTTTTACATCTGAAAGGCAAGTGTTCTGAGACTCCAGAGGTGGCCTGTAAGCCCTGGCTCTGTCATTTACTAACTGGATGTCAGACAGTTCACCAAACTAGGAAACGAAGACCATAGGAAGTATCTAAAACAATGTCTGAAAGATAGTAGATGATCAATAAGTGTTGTGGCTATTGATAGTTCTGGGCCTCCACTAAGTTAGCCTTTATACAACTAAGAAGCTTCCAAGTTCCCTTGACCTTGATGTTCAGTGCTAGGATTAGCCACAGAATCAAGAATCCTTGAGAGCATGATTCATTGTTTATTTCTGGAGCCATTTTCCCATTATCTTCGTCTGCATTTCCATGCACCCCTTTGAACATAGTAAGAACTCAAGTGTTTGTTGACCTGAGCCTTTAAACTGAACTTCTCAGATCATTCTTAAGAAACACTATATCGGGCCTCCCTGGTGGCGCAGCAGTTGAGCGCTGGGCTGTGGAGCTGTCAGCACAGTGCGCAATGTGAGTTCGACGCCTAGCCAGGGAGAGTCCTACATGGTGCGGCAGACCTCTCCTGCCTCGCCCGCTGCTCCCCTCAGCAGTGTATTTCTGATCTGCCTGTTCTGCTCCCCGCTCTGTCTCTGGTGAACCCTCTCGCCGCCCCTCAGCTCTGGCTTGTACCCCAGCTTGTATGTATAAATAAAATATATATATATATATATAAAAAAAAAAACACTGTATCTTAACAATTGGTGCTTTACTCAACTGCAACTCCCAGCAAGGAATATAAGCACTTTCAGGCTTCCAGAAGGATCCCTTGGGAAGAAGAGAGGCCAGGAAAGAGCTAAAATCATTAGGAGAACTGAAGCCTGACAAAATTGGAAGTTAGGAAGAGGGTATTATTCAAACACGGACCCAAATGAAGTATTTCAAAGAGTCAAAGAATGTCGGCATGAATGATCTTAGAAAGCATTCAGAAATCAACCCCCAGCCCAGAGAGGATTTGTGGCTCCTGCAAAATCAGATAAATATCAAGAAGGCTGAGACCAGGACCCAGATTTGACTCCTTACTCAGTACTTTTTTCAAGACATCACCAAGGTTTGCAAAATGATATAAGGCACTTTCAATGCTGTGTCTGGAAGGAGGAGACATCAAAAAGACAGGCCACTCCCTGGGGCATGGGGTATTAAGAGTTAATAGATAAGAGTCCTGTTTCACCAGAGCAGCCTTCTCTATCAAGGGACTGATCTTCAGTATGATAAAAAGGATAGTTCAGAATAGTTAGCAGGAAATTAAGTTTCAAGATAGGTGAAAAGATGGGAGGGTGCATAATCCATTTTAATGGATTTCAAGTCTTCAGAGCTAAAGAAATTCCAATTCAGAATACAGAAAGAACTTACAGATGTTGTGACACTCTTGTGGGAGAAAGTATCACTAACCACTTTTATGGAAGGGTTGACTTGCTGCTTGAAGTCAGCAACTATTACAAGGCCCAAGGAAATTTCACACCCAACCGCTGTGCAGATGAAGTTCAGCAGTTTCTACTCTACCAGGTTTTTGTATTCACTAACTGACTGATTCACAGACTTAGAGTTTTGAACAACTGCAACAGACTGAAATGAAGTATCCCAACCAACAATATGAAATTTAATAGAGCAAGTAGAAAGTTCTGCTTTTAGTATTTTTTATTTATTATTTTATTTTATTTATTTTTAAATTACTCTTTTTTTTTAAAGATTTATTTTATTTTTGCATACAAGCTGGGGTACAGGCCAGAGGTATGGGACAGTGAGAGGGTTCACCAGAGACAGAGTGGGGAGCAGAATGGCAGATGGACCGAAATACACTGCTGAGGGGAGCAGCAGGCGAGGCAGGAGAAGTCTGCTGCGCCATGTGGGAATCTCCCTGACCAGGCATCAAACTCGAGCCACAGCCGCTGACAGGTCCATAGTGCTGCGCTAATCCATTGCACCACCAGGGAGGCCCTAGTATTGTTTTTTAATCCGTACAAATATAAAACAGGGCAGGTAGGGTAGGTAGAATAAGAAAAATTCATGTTCAAAGGTTTGGGAATCTTAGTTGGCTCCAAGCTCATATCTTTATGTGAGACAGCTGCCAAGTGGCTAATGAAATCTTAGGAACCATTAATAAAGGCATTATGTTCAGAATCAAGGGAGAATAAGGCTACTGTTCTTTGTCAGTCAGACCTCATCTGTAGGATTCTGTCCAGGAAGGATAAATAAGATGGTACAAGATCTGGAAGCCATGTCATGTGACAGCTCAAAGGACTTGAGAATATTCATTTGGAGAACAGAAGGCTGTTCAATCTCAATGACTAACATATGAAGGAGGCAGTCATTTTGCTGTGTTTCTTTATTAGAGAGAGTTAAGACTAACTACTAGATGAAAGCAAATTTTATCTAATATAAAAGATAGGAAACTTGTGTTGATTGTATGCCCACCATTAGCCTTTGTGTAAGTGCTTTATATTATCTTGTTGAAATATTTCAGATACTGATGGATATTTGGGGGTGGTCATTCCCCTGTCACTAAAAGTCAGATGTCCAGCTCAGCACAGTTCATTTCAAGCAGTAGAAACTCATCTTCTGCTTCCCAGACTTGAGATGCCACCCAGGCCCTTCTCTAGGCCCTTCTCCAGGCCCTTCCTACTTGGAGGCAGCTCTTCGGGTAGCAGAGAAGGCTAATCGGCTTTGTAATACGGATTTCCAAATTAGCTTCAAGTTTCCAGGTCTCTGCTGCATTCCTGACTGTGGGTGAGGGATTACCTAGTCCATATTTTCCAAACCCATATTTCCCAGTGAGTCTTGAATATTGGGATGGGTTTACATTTGTGTAGGGATGTGTCTGTGGGGAGGGTTGGGCAGAGAAGGAGAGCCTAGAATTCTATGAACTTACAAGAAAGTATGTTATTGGAGATGGGATGACTTAGAAAATAATATTCTGTGTATATCTATTTCTTGGCCAAATGCAGTTATTTTCTAAGACCTAAACCAAATGTTCAAACCCTCCAGCCTCAGGAATCTTCTGGCAATGACCAGTGTATCAACTATGGTCCTGGCAGGAACCTGACCTTCTTTAATTTGGAGGACTCCTGTGAAGAGAGTTTAATGAAGAGGCCATCACAGAGATGTGAGCAAGGAGGGAGTCAGCAAAGGGACCTCAGGCCCCGTGCTCTCTGTCTCTCTGTCAGCCACACTATCCATGGGGCTCCTTCATCTCATTCACGTCTTGGTCACATGCCAACTTCTCAGTGGGAAGTTCCTTCTTTTTCTCATCTTATGTAATTGTTGCTTCTTCTGCCCCTGCCCAAATAATTCATTATTGCCTAACATACAAAAACCAGAAAAAAATCTGACCCACTCTCAAAAGAAAAGACAATCAATGGGGAATAGCCCTGACATGACCCTGATGTTGGATGGCAAAAGATGGCAAAATTTGTCCCTTCATATCATTTAGCGTCACCTAATATTTCTATGTTTTAGTTTCGTTTTTATTATCTACCTCTACCCACTACAATGTGGACAGAGATTTTTGCCATAACTAGAAACCCACCCAGCACCGGTTGGCCCAAGGGAAGTGTTCAATATTTGCTGAATGAACGAATGAATCAATTAATCAATGCTAATTGAACTTGCAGAGAGAATTGTCTAGGAATGATAGCTGCTCCATCTTTTGTACTTCAGCTTGCTCATCCACACGCCTGCCCTTTTGGGTGGAGCCCGCTGAAACACAAAGAGCTTTCACTTGGCCACAAGAGGGTGCTGTTTATCAGTTTTTCGTTTTTTAGGCGCTTTCTTCTGAGACCAATCTCACTGTCCCCACTCCAGCCCAAAAGAAAACATGGAACAGGGCCATGTGCGCAGCCAAAGCACACATACATTGTGTCCCTTCCACCCTGACACTGCTGTCCTGTGAAACTCAGTTAAATCCTGTATCCATGGTCTCAGAAGGACAAAAGGTCACTAGAAAGCAAGAATCTGCAGAATGTGTAGGAGAAAGGCACCGCCCCCACTTGGCTTTTGTAGCTATGAAGCTGGTCACAAGACCTCGTGTTTTATGCCATATCCCTCTACCTCCCTTCCCTTTCAATGGCCAGTGCCCAGTTTTCTGTACCAACAAGAGAGTTGTCACAACACAGGGTCTAGGCTCCAAATGCCCTGGAAAAGAAAGCCAAACTCTCCAGGGACTCTTTCCCTCTTTACTGTACCTGCTTTGTAAAGACATGGTACTGGGGCCATATGGAATGATACAGAAATGAAGGGTTCCAAAATCCTGAGGTCAGAGCGCACAGCAATGACACCACAAGGTAGAAGCAGCAGGGTGGGAGGACCCCAGAAAAGGCCTGCAAAAGAGGCTGTCTCAGGTTGAGAGGGAAAGCTTTATGGGAGAGCTGACATTTGGATTAGGATTTGAACCATAGGTAGGTGCAAAATTGTGTTTGGCTACTTCTCAAGCACATTCTGATCTCACACTATGCCTTTTATATTGCACTTGAATTTTAGGGATAATTTTCTTTATTGAGAATGAGTAACCATCTGTGAATATGAAGAAGGTTAGCTTTTCAGAACATCCCACTCTGATAAGACATAGCATGACATCAGATACAAGGGTGTAGTAGTGATGGTGTGTCATTAAACTAGTAGGTGGGAGCAAGCCTTACCTCCACCTAGCGGTTGCCAGTTGAATAACCTTTATGCGCACCCTGGAGTGAGTGGAGAATCTAACAGGTAAAGACATCAGTTTTTTTTTTTTCTTTACTTCTTTTTGTATGAAGCAAAGAAGATCCTGGGGGAGCTTTTCTTATTGTACCTTAAATACGGCTTTTTTCAACAGCACAGAGTGAAACCTGTGAATGGCTAGTGATGCCGCAGGACTCACAGGTCAAATTCCCGTACTAAAAAGTGAACTCTGGTGAAACATATTCTTTATTTGTAAGAGAGAAAGCAAGAGAAAAGAATCAAATGAAGAGATCAGATGTGAGAAACAGCAGCTCCGAGTGGGAGGCTCCCAATTTTGCCATGCCCCCTCCCCACAGGGAGCAGTCAAAGCCCGGCAAGAACCCCAGACTAGTGAGGTAGAACTTCTTCCACCTCTAGAGTGAGGATGGGAAATAAGATGTCCCTCAGCCTCTTCAAGCTGTTCCTGCTCATCAGCGCAGGCAGGGCGTCCACAAGGAGGTCTGGGTTTCTGCACTGCAGGTGGACAAGGACATAACCCAGCAACCTAATGAAGATCATGACCACGAAGACAAGATACCAGAGAGGCCTGCAAAGAGACGTTCGACATTAGCATGGGGAAGATACAGCCCAGGCAACAGCAGGAGGGAGAGGAGAACCTCACACTCATAAATGACAGCCAGAAGGAATGGAGACATAAAAGATGAGGTTAGGGGACAGGAAATAACAACAACAAAAAAAGATTGATGTAATAGCTAGGAGTTCATCACAACCCTCCTAACATGTAAAGCCCCCAATAGAACAGATGTTCATGTAGCAAAGTTATTGGTACAAAAGACTATCCAGGCATTGTGTAGAGGTGTGTGCACCCTGGGGGGTTGAAAATGTCCAGCACAGTCACACTTGTGAGTTTCATGACTGCTAGCCCACTTCAGTTTCTTGAGGGTCAGCAGTTCTAGAATTTGAAATAAGATCAGGTCATCTCTGACATTAACACCCAAGTAAAATAATTTGGATTGGTATTTTTTTTTCCTAAACATCAAATGTCAAAACAGACCAATCCAAATAATGAAAGATGTGTGTGTGTGTTCTTGTATGTACCCAAGAAAATTCTACCCTGAATACTGGCCTAAGGCCTTCAGTTTTCAGCTGTATTGAAATGTCATAAATTGAAGCTTTTCATTAAAGTGCCACATGGAGCATTTTAGGGTCAGTCTCCTTGCTTCAAAAATTTAAGTATAAAGGGCTTAAAGAGTTCAAATGATCTTTTTCCCAAAATGTTCTATCGGTAGGAGAACTAAAAAAATTAATGCCCACTGAACTCTCCTTCCAGCAAAGAGTCTAGCAGAGACTATGAGGTTCAAGCTCTGAAAAATAGAAGGGGGCAAACTGAGTCATAAGAATGGAAATTAAAAGTTCAGTGCAACCTGCGGCCTCCATCCTGCACTTCTCAGATACAGTCACTTTCTCTCACAACCAAGTCCTGTATAATTCTGGTATTAAGAAAAGAAAGGAGGAAAGTCAGGAGAAATATGGGGCTGCCTGATTTTCTGCTTAATGAATGTGCTTATCTTTATTTCTTATGACCTTCTCAAGTAATTCACATTGACAAAGTGAATGTGACTTAGACGGGTGAAAATCAGGATTCTGCCACTTACCGATAGCAAAAGATTCTCTTCTGTTTCTTGATGATGGTCTGCTCCTGTGGGAGGCGTTAGAAGCACAAAGCTGTGCCTGTCCGATGCTCACAGAGGCACCGAGCAGGGTGACTAACAGGACCAAGAGGCAAACTGCCAGGGTTTGAATCCTGGCTGAGCCACTTTCTGGCTGCCATGATGTGGAACAAGGTACTGAAACATGATTTCTTAGCTCTAAGGTTATTAAGAGGGTTGGGGAGGGGGGAATAGGAGATCAGGAGGAAGAACCCAGGGCAGGGAAGGGAAACTCCAACTTACATCAGGGCAGACTTACCATATTGCTTTGGATGGTCTCCACCAGAATTGACCCAGGTCTCACTGTTTGGGAGGAGTTGTTCTGGGCTTTGAGTCTGAGTGAAAAAGATCAGATCCAAGACTATGTAACATAATCTGAGAGACTCATGCTAGGTATCTGTCTAAGTCATACAACAAACATGCATGGTTTAATTCCTAGGTTCTTGATAATGTTTAACTCTCAAAATTCATTATTGTCCAACATACAAAGAACCAGGAAAATCTGACCTCTGACCCACTCTCAAAAGAAAAGACAATCAATGGGGAGTAGCCCTGACATAACCCTGATATTGGGTGGCAAAATTTGTGTCTTGGTGGCAGTTCAAGTCTCACTCACCCTGAGCAGACAGGGCCTACAGGTCAGCCAGAGATTTGTGCCAAGATTACACAGAACAACACACAGACAGAAGATAGGAGGAGAAGGAAGAAGGATGGAAAACCAGAAGAGGCCCAAGGAGCAGAGAGACTGGCCTGGACTGATTGAAAGAGATTGAAATGGCTGACCTCCCCCTCAATCCTCTACTCTTAAATCAAGCCACGGATGCAACCAGCCTCACATCTAAGGATTGCTTTTGCTCGTCTACTTCCATGATGGAGAAGGAGTCAGGCTTGAGACAATTACAACAGCACACCTGGGCCCAAACATGCTCATATCCACAGAGGGACGCTGGCACCCAAGCTCCAAGATGAACATTGGATAATACTCATGTTTTAAAGATTCTTGTCAAAATGAAAAAAAAAAAAAAGCTGTTATTAAAAGAAATGTAAATTTCCCATGGAGAAGTCCCAAGAATATACTAGGAGACTCTCAGAGGTGTTCTTATTGGGCCTAATTCTCTTTACAGATGAGGAACAAGGCCCAGAGAACTGGCCAGGGAAAATGCTGCTGAGGCATCCATCAAGGGGGCTGGCCTGTACCGCAGCCAGTGTGCTCCCCTGGGTTCTGGGCTGTCTTTCCAGCACTAGAGACATAATAGAATTCTGATGTGGAACTGCATAGATGTGGCTTATTGTTTTCGATGTTCATTCAACTGAATTGAATATTTAAAGGTACTAACTGCTTTTATAAATCTCAAAAAAAAAAAAAAGATTACACAGAACATTTGAGATTCCCCATGTCTGACTCCGCTTTTTATTCAGCAGTTCTGACTGCTCAGAACTCTGTCCTCTTATTTTTTAACCAAGGAATATTACGGGTTGTCTCCTGGTGTTTTAACTGCTCTTCACATGCCAAGTTTAGCTTGCCCTGAAGCTGAAAATGATAAAAATGGGGAAATCACCCACTGCCGTTCTCTTCTACCAAGTGTCAACTCTCTTCCAGAAACTGCCTACTTTTATTCACTCTCTGTGCCTTCTGGTTTGTTCATTTGTTTTGCTCTCCAAGTTTAGGGCTGTTCCCTGCCAGAGAATCAGATACCGTAAAAGCTTGCTTAGTCTTTTCAGGGGAATATCATTTTGTAATTTATCAAATAGAGGAGAGTAGGGGGAAGTAGCACAGACCCCAGGTTCTGGCTAAGGTGCAATACTTTGTCTCAGACAGTCAAACCTAAATGCAACTTTAAAAATTAGACAAAAATACTGTGAAAAAGGGCCTCCCTAGTGGTGTAAAGGAGTTAAGTCTCAGTATTATGAAGCTACCCACAGCCACTGCAGCACGAGTTTGATCCCGGGCCAGGGAGCTTCCCACATGGTGCAGCAGACCTCTCCTGTCTTGCCCGCTGCTCCCCTCAACAGTGTATTTCAGTAGATCTGCCTGTTCTGCTCCCCACTCTGTCTATGGTGAATCCTCTCACCACCCCACACCTCTACCCGACACTCCAGTTCTTGTATGCATAAATAAATAAATCTTTAAAAATAGTACTGTGGAACAGCTGTTGGGATATATTGAAAAATGCAGTCAGCAGTTGAAGGGATACAATCCCTGAGAAAAGTAGGTCCTTATTCATCAGCCTTCTTCTCAAGGGTATTTGCCAGCTTGTGAGGAGGGCAATGGATTCTGCAGCAAATGGCAGCATTCACTGACTGAGAGATAGAGCTTGGAGTTCAAGACTAGCAAACCAACTATGACTTGAGAGGAAACAATCCAAGGGGTGAAGGAACCATAGAGAAATGAGTTCAAATATCTGTATGAGTTGTCCTTTCAAGGCAAAAGCCAGCTCCTAAGATGTGCATATGTAGCTCAAGATTTCCTAGAAAGCAGAAGATGCTTCAAGAGCTGAGCAAAGAGGGGAGTAGTCATTAGTACCGAGAGGGTAAAAGTTGGAGTTGGAGGTCTGTTAAACATTTAGGGGCACTTGTACATTTCCAAGGGGAAAAACATGATCCTTCAATAGTTTCAGAAAACATATGTAATGACATTTAATGCCCACCCATGATAAATATAAAAATAAAACCACTCAGCAACTCCAAATAAAAGGGAAGTTTCTTAATCCGATAAAGGGTGACTATAAGAAATCTAAACACCATACTTAGTGGTAAAATAGTAAATACTCTGAGTTGAGTAAAGATGTAAAACAAAAAGTTCAGTAAAATAGTAAATACTTTACTCCGATTTCAGTGAAATTCAGTTGACTGAGTCGAGAATGCTCACTGTCGCCCCCTCTAGTCAGTACTGGACTGAAAGTCTTAGCGGATGTAAGGCAAGAAAAAGAAATAAAAACTAGAAAGACTAGGAAGGCAGGAATACAACCACCATTCAAAGATGAAAATCTAAAAGCATCTATGAACAAATTATAAGAATAAGTTAATTTAGCAAAACTGATAATATAAATTTAGCATACATACAGCAATTATGCCAATCTATGTACTGGCAGTAATCAGAGAATCAAATTAGCGAATATCCCATTTTAAAAGCATCAAAAGTGTAAAAAAGAAAACTTACGAGTAAAATATCAAATACCTGATGAAAGATGTACACAAGCCCTATGCAGAAAATTATGAAACATTGCTGTGATAAATAAAAGATCTAAATATATAGGGAAATAATGATGTTCATGGCTTGGAAAACTCAGTGTTGTGTAGATATCAATTAGCCTCTAACTCTATCAGTAGATTTCATAATCCTCCTTCAAAATCTCAGCAATATTTTTGAGAAACTGAAAAGTTAATTTAAAAATTAATATGAAAATTCAAAGTACCAAGAATAGCCAAGGTAATCTGGAGAAATAAAAATCTGCAGGACTTACGCTACCATATTTCAAGACAAATTATACAATTACAGTATTTAAAACAGTGTAGTATTGGCACAAGGATAGAGATACAAACAAATAGCACAGAATAAAGTATCCAGAAGCAGACACACACAGATATGATCACCTATTTATAAAACAAGGTACTCCTGAAAATGCATGGTCTCCATATATGCTCTAGAGTAGGATGACTATACAGAAAAAAAAAATGGATCTTGAGCTCTTAGATCACAGGGGAAAAAAAATCCAATTGAATGTAAACCTAAGTGTAAATGGTAAATCAATAAAAGAAATTCTAGGAGCAAGCACAGGGGATCAGTTTCATCACCTAAGCCAAGCACTAAGCAAAACCTCCAGAACAAAACAAATTGATGGATTTAATGTTAGATTTCCTTAAAAGTAAGAACTATTGAGGAATTTTTTTTTTAGTTTGTCTTTATTCTCTTCCATAAGGCTGTGTTGTTTACACCTAAAGGGCTTTGTAAGCTCCTACTCCTGAGTTCATCTCTAAAATCTGTGTTCTATATAACACCCCTGCAACTACCCTCACAAGTATCTTAGATCATAAGCATATTCCTCCCAAACTGACCTTTCGGCCATGTGAATAGTAGCTTTCTAAGATATTTAGAATGAAATGCTGAACACAAAGTTTTATCTTTCATTTATATACAGTTTTGTTCCCCAAAATAGCAGAGTATTATTATTCAATGATGGTGATGTTAATATGAACACATGAAAACAAAATTATTCAGAAACAAGGCCTATCTAAGTGGAGACGCTAATCAGTGAGACCCTAAACATAAATCATTCTCTGAGTGTATGAAGAATCACCTTGGTATAAGACACACAGTGGTTTTTGTAGCTGTTGATTTTTCAAATTATTATATAATTAACATATAGCATTATGTTAATTTAGGTGTACAACATAATGACTTGATACAAAACTTAGAGGTATGTTTTGCAAAATGTTTACCACAGTAAGTTTGGTTAACATCTAATGCCACACATAGAAAGTTTTTAATTTTTTTCTTGTGATGGAAACTTTTAAAATCTACTCTCGTCACCATTTTACACATTATATCTCTAGGATTTATTTATCTTATAATTGGAAATTTGTATCTTTTGGCCACCTTCATCTGTTTGGTGAGAGGATAGGAGTAGGTAGGTGAAATGGGTAAAGAACTATTTTTTTTAAAGATTTATTTATTTATGCATACAAGCTGGGGTGTAGGCCAGAGGTGTGGGGTGGTAGGAGAATTCACCAGAGACAGAGTGAGGAGCTGAACAGGCGGATCTAATGAAATACACTGCTGAGGGACTCAGCGGGTGAGTCAGGAGAGGTCTGTTGCACCATGTGGAAATCTCCCTGGCCCGGGATCGAACTCATGCTGCAGTGGCTCTGGATAGCTTCACAGTGCTGCAACTTAACCCATTGCACCACCAGGCATTGTTTATCAAAATATTCCATTAAGAGAGCAAAAAGGATGAGTCAAAGAATATACTGTGATAAGTACCTGACAAAGGACCTTATAAAAAAATATGAGGGACTCCTACAAATTAATAAGAGACTGACAAGTATGAAATATAGGCAAGAGGTAGTCACAGAAAAGAATATGCAAATTTACAATAAATATTTGAATATAAAGATGTCATTAGTAATCAGTAATTAAATCATTATTAAAATCACAATTAGTAATCACTAAACCCCTGCTTGAATGGCTAAAATTAAGCCTGTAAGTATCAAGTGAAAGTGGTGATGTAAGAGTAACTAAAGCACCTATAGGAGATATTGATAGTCATTTTGGAAAATTGTTTGACTTTGTCTTGTTAAAACCAAAGACATGTATATTTCATAGCCCAACAATTCCAGTGTTTGGTATATACTCAAGAGAAATGAATGCCTGTGTCCACCAAAAGACATGCACAGTATTGTTTAGTGCAAGTTTACTTGAGTAACCACAACCTGGAAATAACCAAGATGTTCAACAATAAAATAGATCACTTGTGGTATACGCATGTGATGAAATACTGTACTGTCATGAAAAAAAGTCAAAATTGTATACAGCAATGTAAACACCAGACACAAAAGAGAAAATACTGAATTTATAAAACATTAAAGAACAGACAAAATCAGTATAAAAACTATAGAAATCAGAATAGTGGCTACCTTTGCAAGAAAAATGGACTGAGAGGAGGGCACAAGGGAGCCTTATAGGTTATTTAAAATATTTTATATCTTGATCTGAGTGGTATTATATGTATACTGGCAAATTTTCATATGTATGTATGTATGCCAAGCTACATGCATAAGATCTGTGCAATCTATGTATATTACACCACATAATGCATAATACAATGAAAAAGCATAAACAAAAGGAAAGAGTATCAAGTCTACAGTCTTACAGACTTATCAGGCATCTCTGGGGTCCCCAGTGAGAGTGGTGGGTCACTAGGTCCAGGGAAAGAAGACAGCATACACTATGGAGAAGCAATCCTGGGTCTCCAGGCCTCTTTTTACTCTCTGGACCTAGATTTGGTCAATTTTCAGGAATGGCACTTAACTGAACACATATGAAAAGAACCTAAAAATCAGACCTTTCAAACACTGATTGCAGAGAAAGGCAACAGAGAAGCTTGGATGCTGATGATTTTTCTGCTTAGAACGTAGAGCAGAGGCTGGCAGGGATGACTTGTTGGGGACCAATTATAGACCACAAACTGGTCTGAGAAGTACCCTGCTCATCAAAGGGTGCCTGGAGATTGTCACCTCAGTTCATCAGGGAGATCTTTTTTCCACACTTACACTTCTTTTTCAAGCAGTAGCATCTCTTTCTCCTTTTCCATCTGCTTCAGAATTTCCTGGTATTTCTTCCCATGAAAATTAAAAAAAAATATATTCATAATTGAGAATTTCCATTTATTTCTTTGTGTCATTGTTAAGAGGGCCTTCAAAGACAAACTCCTACTATCCCACGTGGCTGATGTGGAAGTGTAAACAAGCAAATAGGGAGATGTTCTAATAAATAATTAAGAGATACTAGAAACTAGATGATATATATGAATAAAGGACTTCTCCCTTTGGATTGTTTGTCTTCAAATTCCAGCACTGATGCCCACTAGTTATGTTCCCTAAAGCATGTCACCTATTTCCTTCAAACCTCAGCGTCCTCTTGGTCGTAAGAATATTCCTATAGAGTTACTGGAAAAATTGACCGAGAAAAGCGCTTAATGTGCCCGGGCATGGCATAAAATTAATCCTTAACAAGCATCTGCTTTGTTGTTCTTGTTGAGTAAAAGTTGTTTTCCCTAGTGGCAGATTTTAGCCTAATGAGAAACCAAAGAACCCACGTCTTGGAGAAATTTTGCTTCTACTTTGACTTTGCTCTAGAGGCCTTGTACCTTTATGTAGTGGGCCTGGTCCTCACAGAGCTCATACACAGATTGGTAGTCGCTCTCTATCTATAAAGAAAAGAACATTAACAAATTTGATCAATTGAATCAGAATCAAGCCTGGGCTGCTCCCTAGGGCCCTAGCCGGTGCCTTGGACATTTGGCTGGTTACTTAGCAACTCCTTACTGGAAGGGCGACCAACCACATCATAAAGTGGTGATCTCATCATTCAGGGGCAGGGTCTAATTGTGAGCAAAGGAAATGGTTTGCCCAGGTTGTCCTCAGCCTATGACACATCTCAGGGCATTAAGTTTGGGATTCAAAAGTAGAATTTGGGATAGAAGGGAACTTAAAAAATGCTAAGACTGGCATTTTTAGCATCATCTTTCTTTCCCTTCACCTGCCTGTGAATCAAATTCATTTGCCAGAATATTCTTGCTCCTCTCCCTCCCACACCTCAAGCCATTGTTCCTGAGAACTTTGAGTTCTACCCCATTTATATCCTGGACAGATCCTCGGTGGAGGAAACATTGCTTCTACCTTGGCCAGTTCTTTCTCTTGCTTTGCACAGGACTCTGTTGACTTTTGAAGTTTCAGCTTTTGAGAGACAATGAGTGATAGCAGAGTTAATAGCATCCTTTCATGGAAGGCAAATGGTATTGATCACCCTCTGTCCATCAGAGACCAGCAGAGAGTCTGTAGTAGTGTTTATCATATACTGAAGATATACCGTAACAAGCTGGAGCAGGCACTAGACTAGCCCCATTTTGCAGATGAGGAGACAAAGGCATGGAGAAGTGAAGTGCACAGTTTGTTTAAAAATCACAAAGTGGCAGGGCCTCCCTGGTGGCGCAGCTGTTGAGCGCTGCACTGTGGAGCTGTCGGCAGCGCTCAATGCGAGTTCGACACCCAGCCGGGGAGAATCCCACATGGTGCGGTAGACCCCTCCTGCCTTGCCCACTGCTCCCCTCAGCAGTGTATTTTTGATCTGCCTGTTCTGCTCCCCACTCTGTCTCTAGTGAACCCTCTTGCCACCCCACGCCTCTGGCCTGTACCCCAGCTTGTATGTATAAATAAATAAATCTTAAAAAAAAATCACAAAGTGGCAGAGTTGACATTTAAGCCTTGGTTATGTGACTACCCAGTCTGTAGGGTTAACCATTCACCTTCCTCCAGTCTAACTGATAAAAGTTCACCAGCCGCTTTCTCCCTGTCATCTTCCACAGGGTAGACTCACATGCTATCTGAATCACAGAACAAAAGAGAAACCTCGTATCTCTTTTTCAGAGAAAAACAGGACATAGGACTTTGCCATGATGGTCTCTGCCAAATTACCATATTTGCCACATAAATCTACAGTTTCCAATAGGATATCTGCTCACTACTGGACATCCAATTCATTCGTTCGTTCAACAAACATTGGGTATCTACTACAGGCCAGGCACAGTTCTAGGCACTGGGAAAATAAGAGTGAACTACGTAAATAAAATTTCATGTTCTCATTGGGCTTACCTTCTATTCAAGGAAAAAGCTCATAAAATAAAATAAATGAAACTTCCTTGGCCTGTTAACCACCGATTATAAAACCAGATATCACGGACATATCCCTGTATAATCGTGGAAGTCAGTATTATCTTCCTACTTCAATATCTTGTATTTAGGTCACATTTTTAGGTCAAAAACTTCTTGAGGGCAAATCCAAATTGGCATTCAGAATTTGTGTTCTATGGACTGATGGATGAGGAGGTTTCTGGAGCAGCTCCTCCACAGTGATGCTACTGTAGTTGTTACTGGTAGGATTAGTGTCTTGGAGTGCCCTACAGGCCTTCAGGTTAAGAAGAGGTACAAAGAGCATTGGCTCACCTCTGATGAGTACACAGACATACCTAGCCTCGGGGAGGCCTTCCTAAACCAAGAAATAATATAACATCTGCCAGAAAACCTTTAGGTTTTGCTTTTTTACTCACCCTCAATTCTGCCAATGCCTGCTTTAGGGTTCCTTTAGCAATGCCAAGATTCTTATTCATTCTTGAAACCTGAAATACCATCCCCCAAATCATGAACTGGGCAATGTACACAGATAGAAAAACCTGGGATAGAGACAGACAGGGGTGGGGGTGGTGTGGTGCACTTGGGACTGCAGAATGGTGGTTAATGAATTTAGATCTTAGAAGCTTGATGGGAAAATGTTTCCTTTTCCCTATGGAAGCTGCTGGACTCCACGCTAGAGGGACAGACCCTGGGTTTTCACAGCCCCTGTATACTCTGGCACAATGAGGAGAGAGAAAATGGAGTGACATTGTTGGGGAGGGAAGGACAAATGTTTTCTCCTTCTACAGTTCTTTAGCTCTCTTACCATATATTGTAATTCCCAGAGAACAAATTAGAGTTTGCTCTAAATGATGCAGAAGGTAGCCATGGGGCAGGAACACACTCACTTTGCTGGTTGCTCCTTCGCCAGTCTATCTTTCTGGAGAGTTTAAGAGTTCAGATGTCTCTATTGAGATTCCTAAGCAATGAGCCTCCTCCTCATGGGTGAACTTATGTTGGGAACCTTGAGAACCCAGGGCCCATCTTACCTTCTTCTGAAGCTCTGTCACATTCCTGCCTAGAACCTTGTTACTTTTTTCCTGTGGACAAACAAAAGTAAAGGACAAACCTGCTCTGTTGCTGTGCCTCCCCCCTCACTGGGCCATGAAATACCATTGGGGGATAAGTGTATCAAATGGGAAAATGCACTCTGGCCCCCCACAGAGGATCTGGGAACACAGCCCAGAGCTGGCCCCCAGACCTAGAGCTTTATTCTCGGCAACAGCTGTGATTTCTAAAGACACAGAAGCCAGGACCACGTGACGATGATCCCCCGGGAAAAGAGGGAGCAGCAGACTCAAGCAAAATCCATCAGACGGTCCTTTACTAGACGCCTCCTTACCAGCTTTGCTGTCTCTAATTCCAGGTCCCTCAGGATTTCCTCCTTCTCGGGTATGATGTGGCCCAACTCCTCCCTCTCTCTGACTCGTCCTACTGACAGAGCAATCTCTCTTTCCAGACTGAAACATACAGACACCCAGGTGTGGATCAGTCCCAAGGAAGCTGCCAGAATCCGAACTCGGAAAGCCACTACCAAGGTGTTAGGGAGCTGGAGTAATTACCAAATGCAGTTGTAATTAAATGTTAACTCAATGTGGAAATTTAATGCAAAAATCAATACATAAAGATTTTGGAGGGCACCACAGTTCATGTTTCAGAATTAAAAGAGAAAGCCCAGATTCATCAACAAAGAAGTAAATCTTCCTCCCACCTTCTTTCTATAGACCCAAGGGGCATTCACAGGAGGAGAAGCCCTCCCCTCACCAACTGCAAAGACTGACCTTTGAACAGTTTCTTCTTTCTCTTGAATTTTTCTGAGAAGAACTTGATTTGCCTCATCCAGTTTCTGCAGGTCCTTTTCAAGGTCCAAGTTTAGGGAGTTTAAGTTCTGTTTTGTGACTTCTAATTTCGGTATTTCCATCATCTCATGCCTATGATAAAATAATCTTCATTACTAAACTCAAAACAGAAAGACATGCAAGCCCTACAATGATGCTCCCCTGTAATCTCATCCATTGCCCCATCTTCTGTTGTCACTGGGCCTAACAAGCGCTATATTTGTCGTAGTCCATATTCCATTGATTCCTGTGTTTTATTTTATGCAAAAAAGTAATCGCATAAAGCAAATTCCTGGAGTCAAATCACATTTTCATTTTAAATATTATCCATGAAACCCATTAAAATGTAAATCTTTTATGAAGCAGAAGAAATATTCATGTAAATAATTATATTCTAGCTTAACTTGTTTTCAAAACTGGGAGTAAGTTGAATCCAAACCACCCCTATAAAGTATTTAAAGATCTACAAAGAAGAACAATTTCTTACATCTCTTTTTGTTACTATCTCCTAAGGAGTTTGTCCTGCTGAATATTTTCTACCTGAGTCAGATAAGCTCATGGAACAGAGAGGGAAAAGGATGGATCTTTTCCTCACAAAGGACTGATTTTTTTTTTTTTGAAACATTTGCTATCTCTGAAAATACTATTACTGGTATGGTGAAGTCTGGTGTGCTAAACCCAAAGTCTTTCTCCCCAGGAAGACTCCCCAGACTTGAAGGGATAAGGGCCCCATCATTGAGGTTTTCTCTCTCCCTCTTTTACTCTAGGCTCCTGTAGTAGCTTCTCTACTGACTCCTTCATCCTTCTCACGACTTACACAACATCCACCGGGTCCTGTCCAACCTCTTCCATTGTAAGATTTCCTAAAATGTGAATAACAAACAAGTGCAATGAAAAGGAAGCCTCTAATATCCAATATAGTAATTGATGTAGGGAAAAAGGTTTTTAAGCAGGCAAGACAGAACCAAGTAGAAACCCATGCCTCCTTGACTCACTCTTTACAAGATCAGTTGCAACATTTTGCTAAATTTAGGAAATGAATCCCATAGGAGTAGAAATAGCTTTTTGTTTATACAATTTTTCATATCTTGACTACCTTTCCCCTTTTTTTTGCCTGCAATCACTCAGTCCCTGGTAAAGTGCTATATGTCAAGTTCACTTCTATTGGCAAATGCAGAGTTATTTCTAACACTGACCATCACAGAAATTTAAAATAAAGAAATAATAGCCAAAATGTTGGCTGCCTGGTGTATATTAGTCTATTGTCATCAAACTTTCTAACAAGCTCTAGATATTATAGGCTGAACTGATCCTGAAATAACAAATGTCAACCTCTCAGAGATGGCATCTCCTAATCATGGCACCACAATTAAAGTTCTGAAGGACTGAAACCAATCTAAGAGAAATAGAATATCAAAATCCCACTCTTTCTCATTCCTTTCTCCTTTCAAATCTCTCTGAAATATTTTTGTTTTATCAATGTTTTTCATTCCTCTCCCACTTCCTTTTTCATCACTCTCCCTTCATTTTTCTCCCCCCGCCACATTTGCCTTAACACACAAGGCATCTGCATTTATGAGAATGCCATCTGATCTCACCCTTCTCTTCCCAACTGTGATTTCTTCTATTCTCATCCAAGATTTCCAATTGAATGTCAGTACTTTCAGAAAAGATAACTCCTTGATCACTGAGTTCTCCACAGGTAGCTGGATCTTTCATCTTGGGCTGGGTGGGGCAGCATGTCATAGTGGGCAGGGCTGGGTGGGGTGATAGCAACTCATCATCATCTCTGTAGCCAGAGGAGGAGTGAAGCTCAGGACTAGGATGCTTAACACTTTGTGGTCAGCTCACATATTAGTACGTGTTTTTGTCACCAATATCAGGTGGCCGCTCACGTATTAATACGTGTCCATCTAGTCTCTGGTTTTTCACACCACGGTGTATTTATTTGGAACTATTAGGAGCTATTTCTTTGATCGTAGTCAATCTAGAAGCTTTACACATTGTTTTGGTGAAAGTGTAAGGTGTTTTATGAGAGATACTACAGTTTTTTTAATATCTAGTAGTTCAGGAGTTGTGTCTGTTTTATTGAATGCTTATACCATTCATGCGGTGGCACAGAAAATGGCCGGCCCCAAGGGCTGGTAAATTTAAAGGGCACCGGCACACAAAGTGTTAAATCTCTTCTGAAACATCAGTCATCTTGAAACACATTTTTTCATTTTCCCAAATCTCTAGGCCTAATAATAGTTGAGTTCATTCTCTTTTCACTTCCACAATCTGTGTAGTTTGCGTGCAAGTTGTTGCAGCCAGATCCAACCAATGCAGCAATCTGAGAGGTCTGAGGTAGGAATGTCTGAAAGAAGGCCAGAAAGAATATGAGAGATGTTTTTGGTGTGAGCCAAGCAAGCCTTCATTCTCACCAAGTTAGATTCTTAGAGATGCAAAAGAGTTTTTTTTTTAATCCCCTTATTTTCCCTGAATTGTCACTAACAAGCCATTGGAGGAAAAGGCTAATGTTTCAAAGATGGAGGAGTAAGTGGAGGTGGATTAGGAGAAAGAAAAGAGGATAGTTAATCCCAAACACTTAGTGCTACTGCCCACTCCCTCCTCATTTTTTTAATATATATTTTTATTGTTATTTATGTTTTTTACATTTTGTATTCCCCTTGGGTAACCCACCACCAATTCACCCGTGATCCATCTCCATGGTCCCTTGTGCTCTTTTCTACTCCATTTTGTGCCCTTATCCTCCCCCTCTCCCCACCCCCTCAAGTGTCTCTCCTATTTGGTTTCCCTATAGTCCTGTTATAAGTGAAACTATTCGATATTTTTTTCAGGCTACAGGAACAACAACAACAACAACAAACGTGGGGTTTATTGTACAAACGGGGGAAACAGAGAGCTCACTGCAGCCTCAGGTGGCGGCCGCCTCACCCACAACGCATCGGGGATGGTAGCTCCTTGGGAGGTGCTGGGTTAGACCCACAAACAGGTCTTTGAGACACCAGGCCCAGGGCCCCTGGGGCTCCTTTCAGGCTACGTCAGAGACGGGACCGGAGGCCCCGTCTCTGCAGAGTCCTTCGGCTTCTCTTCCTGCTCGGAGGGCGGCTGCTGTACGCTTCTTCTCTACTTTCTTCCTCGGAGGCCAGGAACGGACTTCTTTCTTCTCTTTGGAGTCTGGAACCGTCATCGTTCTTCTCCTGGGGGCTGGTGTGGTCCTCGTCGTCGTCTTCTCTTGTTTTTCTCTTTTCCCCCCTTCCCTCCTTTTCAGTTCTTCTCTTTCCCCCCTTTCAATCTGTTCTTCTCTTTCCCCTCCTTTAGATCCCTCCAATCCTGGCTTATATCCTCTCCCAGAGTACCATCCACAAGTCTGATTGGACCATTTTCAATCCTGGAGCTGATTGGACCTACCCATCAGCTCCTAGCACCTGATTGGTCTGTTCAAAACGGCAGTTACTGGGCAGGAGCAACTGCCGTAACTGCTCTGGAGCAGCAGGGTAAGAGTCCCCACTGCTCCTGCAGCCTCCCACTGCTAAGGCAGCTTGGTTCCGGTAACACTTATAGCTTTCTATGATTTTGACTGAGAAGATGGGGCAGGATACAGAATTGGAGTGATATTAATAAAATTCAGTGGAATTTAAGCCTATCCATTTCTGTAGCTTTTACTCAGTGATATAAGTCTAACCTTGTCCAGCTAGATTGTGCTAATGTCAAGTCCTTGGAAAGGCCTTAGAGAATATATCACTGTTTCTCCAGACAAATGTCTCTCCCACACAGTGACTGTCGTAATCTTATCTGTCTTTCTCAAACTAATGTCACTTTTTCTATACCGTCCCAGATCTATACCCCCAGTCCTGCCAGAATTAATCTTTCCTACCTTTTCTTCTCTTTTGATGATTTATAGAAATGTGCATACAGGGGTCTACATCCCATAATTAGACTATAAGCCCATAGAGTGAGTGTTTTAATCAGAGCATTTTGATTTCTCTCTTCAGCTGTGCTCCAGGAGCACCATTTACACTTAATTCAGTGATAATAGTGCCCCCCTCCAGAGCTGTTCAAGAAGGGGATGCCTCTGATAATGGAGAGTAGAAGTAGGCTGGGTTAATACAGAAAGCCTCTGAATTTTGTTCTGTCCCGGTACTCCATAATTGTGTTCCCTTGGCCAAAGTATTTAATCTCTCTAGTCTCAGTCTCCTGATCGATGAAATGCAGCTTACTCCTACTTTACAATATTTTGAAGATTAAATAAAATAATGATTTTGAAACCCCTAACACAATGTGTGGCATGCAGAAGTACCTCATTCTCATATATTCTCCAGCACAATACACTTTTCATTTTTCTGTCTCATGTTACCTTTGTACATGGCCTAGGCTGAATGTTTTTGGAATAAGTAGATGAATTAAAGACTCATTCCATGCACTTTATCTAGAACAGGTATAATCCTACCACTCCTCCAACACACCTGAGAGACTCTCACATATTCACTCCCATTAGTATCCTCTCATTAACAATATAGTGCATCGTGGCAGAATTCTCAACAGAGGGCCTCATCCCCAGAAGGTTGACTCACAGCCATTGGAAATGCAATTTGAAAGCCTCTGTTAAACCTCCCAGACCTGTGTTTGGGAGGACCTCTCATTGGTGATGCTGATGAAGAACACTTTCTCTACCAAACTGCATCCTTCCTCTCCTAAAGACCCTACATAAATTCATCCTCTCAGTGGAACCTTCCAAAATGAAACTTTCCTACCTTCCTTTTCTGGGAGATGATGTACACTTTGAATGTGACCTTGTTTCCTTTTGTGCTTTGAAACTGAGAAGCAAAAATGTCACATTTGAAGCCCAAATTTTTATGATTATACTGGACATTGTGGTCTATATTTCCTTTAGTCTTGCTCTCCTAATCACATTTCCTGTGGCACTGATATTTAATTTATTTTGTATTAAATAAATATTTTCCTTCCTTGGCCACATTGTTCTTTGGCTTCTACTCCTCTGTCAAGTCCGCTTGCCTTCTCTTTTTTTGCTGCCAAGTTGACCCTTGATATTCTGGTTTTCCTTGGATACTGTCCTTGGGCTCTCCCTTAGTTGCACTCTCTGTTACCCATAATCCATACTCCCCCAACTCTGGACCCAACCTAGCACCTGGAAACAAAAGTCCCCATTTGTTAGGATAGGGCATGAGCATCATCACATGCTTCAAGTATTTTGTGATGATGAAGGAAATTGATGGCCACTACAGTGGTTGATGTAGTGAGCCCATGCTGATTTACTTGCCAGGGGGTGGGAGCTAGACCAGAAACAAATGTCACTGGTTCCACTGAGTAATTGACTAGAGGAGAAAAGTTGTGATGGTTACTGCTATAAACAGGAGGTTGGGTCATCTATACAAATTAAAAATTGAAAGTTTGCACTCTAGATAAGGAGAAATAAATTAATGTATTTGCCTCAGGTGGGTTAAAACAAATATCACGCTCTATTGTTCAGTGAAGTGTTCAGTTTCATCCAGTAAAGACCTATCATACTGGGGTCTCTTGAATTTTAGTCATTTGTCGCCTTTGTTTGCAGTTGCTTCAAGATTTTTTTTTTTAATAATAATAGGAAGTTTCAGAAATAGAATTGAGAGGCTCTTCACACAGTTTTCCACCTTATAAAACTGCAGGAAATTGACCTTGGTAGGATGTGTGTGTATATATCTATGACATTTTTTCATAAATATAGATTTGTGTAACCATTATTGTGGTGAAGGTTCAGAATTCTTCCATCTTCACTAAGTCCTTCCTCATACTTTCCTCTTAGAGGCACACCAATTTCCTTCCCCAACACCATCCCTAACCTCAAAAGCCATTTAATCTGTTTCTAAGGTTGTCTCTTTGAAAATATTTTATATAAATGAAACCATACAGTATGTGATCTTTTGAGGTGGGCTTTATTTTTTTACGCTTGGGATTCATTCAAGTTATTTCTTATATCAATAGTTTATTCCCTTTTACTACCAAATAGTATTCCATTATATGAATGTACTGTGGTTTGTTTAATACAGTCATCTATTAAAGAGCATTTTATTTGCCTCCATGTTTGGCAATTACAAATTTGCTAGGAATAATTATATACAAATTTTTGTGTAGATGTCAATTTTTGTTTTTCTGGGACAAATACCCAGGAGTGCAACTGCTGAGTTGTATCATAAATGTATGTTTAGTATTATAGGAAATTGTCAAACTACCTTCCAAAGTGATTTGCCATCTTATATTACCATTATCAATATGTGAGAGACAGTTTGCCTACATCCTTTCTAGCATTTACTATTGTTATTTTTTGAGACTTTATTTTTTTTTAGAGTATTAGGTTTCCAACAAAATTGAGAGTGTAGTACAGAGATTTCTCATGTACTCTATCCCATATGTGCTTTGCCTCTCCCGTTATCAACATTACTTCATCAGAGTGATATATATATTTTTTTTATCAAGGATAAACCTACAAAGACACATCATAATTAATGAAAATCCATAGTTTGCCTTAAGGCTTACCCTAGGTGGTGTACATTCTATGGATTTGGACTAATGTGTGGTGACATATGTTCATCACTATAGCATCACATAGAGTTCTTTCATTGCCCTGAAAATCCTCTGTTTTCTGCCTGTTCATCTCTCTCTCCCCCTCCTTTACTTTAGCAAGCACTGAGCTTTGTAGTGTCTCCATAGTTTTGCCTTTTCCGGGATTTCATATGATTGGAGTCATAGTATGTAACCTCTTCCAATTTACTTCTTTCACTTCACCTCATCCCTCCAAGCTCCCTCCATGTCTTTTCATGGCTTTCTTTTTAGTGCTAAATAATATTTCAGTGTCTGGATGTACCTCAGTTTATTCATCTTGAAGAACATCTTGGTTGCTTCCGAGTTTGGGCAATAAATGTGCTATAAAGATCCTTATGCAGGTGTTTGTGAGACATAATTTTTCTACTCCTTTTACTGAATACGAGCAGAGCAATTTCTGCATTGTGTGTTAAGAATATGTTTCATTTTGTAAGAAGCCACCAAATTATCTTTCAAGGTGGCCTCACCGCTTTACATTCCCATCAGCAAAGTGTGCGCCTTCATGATGCTCCACATCTCACCAGTGTGGAGCATTTGATTTCAGTGTTCCAGATTTTGGCCATTTTAGTTGGTGTAAGGTGGTATTTCATTGTGTCTGTTGGCCTTTTCCTGATGCCATATGACGTGGTGCATCTCTTCAAAAACTTACTTGTGACCTGTATCTTCTGTGGTGAAATACCTGCTAAGTCTTTGTTCCATTTTTTTTTAATTGGATTATTTGTTTTCTTATTTAAGTTTTAAGAGTTTTGGATAGCTGTACTTTATCAGGTATATTTTTTAAAAGAATTTTCTCCTTAAATGGAACTTATCTTCTAATTATTTTAATATTGTTTTGTTGTAAAGCAGAAATTTTTTCATTTTAACGAAGTTCAGCTTATCAATTGTTTCTTTCGTGGATTGTGTCTTTGATGTTGTGTCTGAAAAATCACCATGCCCAAGGTCATCTATGTTGTCTTCTATGATCCATTTTGAGTTAATTTTTGTAAAGTATGTAAGATCTGTGCCCAGATTAATTCACTTTGCAAATGGCTATCCTTCTGTTCCACTAATAGTTGTAGTACTAGTTCTTACAAAGATCGTACCAGAAAAGACCATTTTTGCTCCATTGTAGTGCTTTGTTCCTTTCTCAAAGATCAGCTTACTGTATGTATGAGGATTTATTTTTGGGTTCTCTATTCTGTACCATTAATCTGCCTATTCCTCCACTAATGCCATGCTGTCTTGATTACTGCAGCTTTACAGTAAGTATTGAAGTCAGGTAGTGTCAGTCTCCCAAATTTATTCTTCTCCTTTAAATTGTGTTGCCTATTCTAGGTCTTCTGCCTCTCTGCATAGATTTTAGAATCAGTTTATTGATATCCATAAGATAAGGTCTTATGGTCAAACTGGGAAACTGGCAAACTGGAAAAAACTGACACCGTAATATTGTGATTTATAAGAAATATATATATTTGGTCACTCAAGTGATCAAAATATATTTCTCATACACGTTTAGTTTTGGAATTTCTAAGTGTTGAGAATGACAAAGGTGCCTTCTTTATGTGAATGAAGTGACTTGAAAGTACCAACCACATGATTAGTGGGTTGGAACTTTTCCAGGCCCAAACCTAGATATACAGGGAGGGAAGACAGACTAGAGATTGAGTTCAGTTACCACTGGGTGATGATTTAATCAACCATGCCTATAAAAGCCCCCACAAAGGGGCTTCAGAGAGCTTCCATGTTAGTGAACATGAGATTTGGGGAGACTAGCATCCCTGGAAAGCATTTTGTACCCTTTCTCCATACCTTACCCTATGCCTCTTTTTCATCCGGCAGTTTCCAAGTTACAATATATCCTTTTTAACAAGTTGGTTATCTACTAGTGAGTAAGAACATCTTTCCTGAGTTCTAGAAGCCATTCTAGCAAATTAATTAAAACTGAAGTGGAGGTCATAGAAATCTTTGATTTGTAGCTGGTTGGTCAAAAGTACCAGTGATACCTTGAACTTTCAACCAGCCTCTGAAATGGTGGGTGGTCTTGGGAGACTGAGTCCTTAATCTGTGGAATCTGATACTATCTTCAGGTAGATCGAATTGAATTCCTGGACACTCTGGTGTCCGAGAATTACTTGTTTGTGTGGGAATTGAGTCCAGAAATCCTAAACAGACACCTTAAAAATGAGTCTTCCTATCACACTGGTCAACAAATTTTTACAAAAGTCATGTTACTGAAATAAAATTAGTCATTTCCTATCAATTTGTATGTGCTCAACACGGATATGACAGTCAAATTCTAATTTTGGCTCTAGTTGTTTTTGTAATCTGCAATAAATGGATGTTTACATCATGAAATGCATGCCAATAGTAATAGACCTATGGTTAATACCTCTAAAAAATCAAAGTCATAGACTACTTCTTAGATTTCTTCACTTGTCTCTTATACAACTGTTCAGGAATAGAATAGATGGAAGACGGTTTCCATTGTGCAAAAACACAGCCTTAAGACTCAGTTTTGAAGAGTATAGAAATAAGTCTACATTCTTGTGGGTCATTAGTGATTTCTAAAGCATTCATGAGGCCCTCAATATTGGAACAGAATACCAGAGTACTTTCCTTACTGAAGAAAGGCTCCAAATGTTGGTGGCACTTTTGATATAAAGTAGTTGTGACATCTTCTTCTAAGAGATTCCATTGTTGGAGTGTTGATCCTAGCAATTCTGCCTTGTTCTTGGATAAGTCCAAATCACAAACCAGGTCATTTAGTTCTTCCTGTGTTAGTCTGGGTGGGGCTGATGATGCACCACAGTGACAATCTGGATCACTGCATGCTGATGGAACAGGAGAACAGGTCGGCTCACCCTTGTCCTCATCAGATGAATCAAGAGAATATTGTGCTGGAGGTTCTGGAATAGGAAGTCCCTCACCATGTGGAACTGGTCTCAATGCAGAAAGAATGTTTGGGTAGACTATTCTTGATTTCTTTTGCTTCGTTATTCCACCAAAAAGAGGAGGAACCAAGCAGAAGTAAGTCTTTTATGTGGTTGCTTGGCTCTCTCCACACCATGGGGACTGCAAACGGCACTGATGGTCTTTTGCCATTTAATCACTGTGAAAGCTGTGTTGCACATGTAGCACAGCATATATGTGGGGCCCAAGGCTTGTCTTGGTCACCAACCTTGCATCCAAAGTAAAGATGATAAGCTTTCTTCACTTGAGAAGTGATAACTTTCTTCCGGTTGGCAAATGTCATTTCCCCACAAATAGAACAGAAATTGTCCATGCTATGAACACACTTTCGAGGCATTACTGTTCTGTATTGTGCCTAAATGGATAAAATAATAACAGTTCTATGGAACAGTAGCTTCAACTGTCTCGCACAAAGTCTGAAATATTTTCAATGCTCAACCTTTCCGACAGGGTTTTCTATAGTGCACTGATGACGTCAGTTTACTTCAGCAGCCGCCTGGCAGTAGTATTTCATTGCATCAAAAAATGATTCAATCAACTCTGGATGATGTGTGCATGATGGTGTTATGCAATGCGATGAAATATTACATCATTCTAGGCTGATTTAGGATGTTGTTGCAGTCCTACTGGATAAATTTACATGGTGAAACATATAAAATGAATTATATGAAATACCTTCAAAATGAGAGCTAATAAAATTTTTTCAAGCTTATATTCATGTTCAGCACACCAGGATACTGCAGATTAGGGCCTTTTAAAGTCAGTAACGATCTCACTGTTGACCAGTGTTATTGAATATGAAATATTTCTCTAGTTTTGTTCTTTGATTTTGTTCATCAGAATTTTGTAGTTATCCTCCCATAGATCTTGTACATATTTTGTTAGATTTATGCCTAAGTATTTCATTTTAGTGGCATCCTAATATAAATGGTATTGGGTTTTAATTTTAAGTTCCACTTGTTCATTTTTGGTATTAAGAAAACAACTAACTTTTGTACATTAGCCTTATCTCCTACTACCTTACTTACTAGTTCCCAGAGTTTTTTTTTAATCAGTCTTTAATAAAACTTTCTACATGGTTGATCATGTCATCTATAAACAAATACAGTTTTATATTTTCCTTCCCAATTTCTTTACCTTTAAATTCCTTTATTACCTTACTGAGTACAATGTTGAAAAGGAGTGGTGAGGGGCAGCATCCTTGTTTTATACCTGATCTTTATTGGGAAGGCTTAAAGTTTCTTATTAAATATGATGTTAGTTATAGGATTTTTGTAAGTAGTCTTTATCAAGTTGAGAAATTCCTCTCTATTTCTCATGTATTGAGTGTTAGATTGTCATTATTTTTTATTCCAGTTATTGAAATTGGCTTGTAGTAATAGCTCATCATAATCATAATTTGCATTTCACCAGTGGTTAATGATGTTGAACATTTTTCATGTGCTTATTTTCCATCTGTATATTCTCTTTGGTGAAATGTCTCTTTGTGTTCTTTGCTAACTTCCTACTTGGATTTCTATTTACTGCTGAGTATAGGAACTTATTTATATATTTTAAATGAGTTGTTTGTCAGGTATGTGGTTCATAAATATTTTCTCTCAGTTTGTAACCTCTCTTTTCATCCTCTTAACAATTTCACAGAACAATATTTAAAAGAAATTTTTGATGTCTGATTTATAAGTATTTTTTATTTTATGTATCATGTTTGTGGTATCATGTCTATCACTTGTCATAAAATCCTGGGTCCTTAATTTTTTCTCCTATATTTTATACTTTAATGTTTTACATTTAAGCCTTTTATCCATTTTGAGTTAATTTTTGTGTAATGTGTGAGACTTATCTCGAGGTTCATTTTCTTGCTTACGGATGTCCAGTTGCTCCAGCACATTAATTGAAACCTTTCCTTCCTTCACTGAATTTCTTTTGCATGTTTTTCAAAAAGTAATTGGCCAAAATATGGTCTTTTAACAGTTTCACCTGGTTAGATCCAGCTATGATGATACAGTATTTAGTTTCCATTGTCTCCTAGCAACATGCTATTATAAGTGAAAGTTTTTTCAATGACATAGGTAGAGTAGAAATATACAATTAATTATATTTTTCTTGAAATTTCCTATATAATTAATAAAGAATTGTAGACAAGGTAACAGTTGCATTGCACAATAAGTCATCACAATTTATACTAACTAATAAAGTGTACTTGAATCAGTCTATGGTATATAACATATTTTTAAGTTATGGGTCCCATGACAGAAACTTTGAGAATATGTACCATGTGTTATTTTTACTTAGGTTACGTCTGCACATTGGTTTCCTTGGTTTATGTCTGCACATTATTTCACCTGAATTTGAACTACTTGCTTTGAATATATACTCAAATACTTACCTGTTTGATACATAGTTCCAGTCATGTCTCCATATTATCAAGATGACAAAATCCTTTTTAATATCTCAATTTTTAAAAATGAACCTAAAAATAATCAGTCCCTGGACTTGCCATAACCCTCCCTATACCTAGCAATGCTCTATCATGAATGATGCACCAGGAAGCTCTAAGCATTAGCAGCTTAGAGAAACAGAGAATTGAAGCCTCCTATTTACTGTTTAAAGTTCCGACTTCTTATTCTCAACAGCTTAGTGTTATTTAGAACTCTTCCTGTTTTGTTCCAGTACCTGAGGCTATGGAGAAGGTCTATGCTAATATGTGTGACTGTGGAATGCAGATTTAACCTTTTTGTTAGAAATCCCACAAGTCAGAAGGGTTTGTGTTATTGTGCTATTTTAGTTCTCTGCAAATATCACATCATGGAGAGACAAATTGTTGCAGTGTCAGGAATTAACTTTGTTTCCTGATTAAGGAGATTAATTTTCAGTCCTGGATTGTATAACTGGAAGAAGATCAGAAATGTAGATTTAATTAGTGTTTTTAATATCTTGTGTTTCTCTTTCTACATGAAAATGTGTGAAAAATTAAGCTTTTTGAGTATTGGAAGAGGTCCACCTATTTTGCTTTTTGTGTAACTTTTCATAACATTCAGATAAAAACATCAATAAAGACTAATAGAATAAAATTAAAATTTCATATATTATTGTAGACAGGGTAACAGTGGAATTGCACAGTTTGTAATCAAAATTTATAGTACCAGGTTGGAAATATATTGCACGTCTTCATTACCATCACCCCACTCCCCAAAAAAATTATCTCTTCCAACCCATCTTACTCTGAGGATTATTAGGCTAGTTTTAGGACATTGAGATCATTCAAGATACCAATAATAACAAGAATGGATTATTGAAAACTCTAAAATCAGATTGTTCCTGTTTAATGCCCTAATAGAGTATGCTATTGAAAACTTAGCTGGTATTCTGCCTTTATGTGAGCTGAATTTATTGAAAAAGTAAAAATTTTAGTTAGACAATGGTAGGTATGGCCTTATAATTCATGTGCACCAACCAGAAGTTTTTTACAACACTGGGGGAATGTTGGAGAAAACAGCCACTTGTTGGCAAGTCCGTTTTTGGAAAACTGTAAATGGTAAAATCAAACATGCATCTGTTTTATAAGCCAGTAACTCACTACACAAATATACCCTAAAAAATACTCTTACACTTATTCCCCCACATGAGAATGTACTATAACTTTTACACATTGTTAATTGTTTATAATTTTTTTAATATATATTTTTATTGTTATTTATGTCTTTTACATTTTGTATTCCCCTTGGGTAGCCCGCCACCAATTCACCCGTGATCCATCTCCATGGTCCTTTGTGTTCTTTTCTATTCCATTTTGTGCCCTTTTCCTTCCCTCCCCCTGGCTCCCCCCTCACCTGCTTATAGTCTCTCTCCTATTTGGTTTCCTTATAGTCCTGTTATAAGTGAAACCATTCGATATTTTTCTTTCTTTCTGGCTTATTTCACTGAGTATGATCCCTTCTAATTCCATCCGTGTCGCTGCAAATTGCATGTGTTTATCTTCTTTGAATGCTGAATAGTATTCCATTGTGTATATGTACCACATCTTCTTGATCCAATCATCTATTTTTGGACATCTGGGTTGCTTCCATACCTTTGCTATTGTGAACAGTGCCGCAATGAACATACGGGTGCATGTATCCTTTCGGATTAGTGCTTTTGTGTCCTTTGGGTAAATTCCCAAAAGTGGGATTTCTGGGTTGTATGGAAGCTCCATGTTTAGCAGTTTGAGGAATCGCCATACAGCTTTCTATAGTGGTTGGACCAGTTCACATTCCCACCAGCAGTGCAGAAGAGTTCCTTTTTCTCCACATCCTTTCCAGCATTTGTTGTTGCCTGTATTTTTAGTGTGTGCCATCCTCACAGGTGTGAGGTGGTATCTCATAGTGGTTTTGATTTGCATTTCCTTGATTATAAGTGATGTTGAGCATTTTTTCATGTATCTGTTGGCCATTTGCTTTTCTTCTTTGGAGAAGTGCCTTTTGAGCTCTTCTGCCCATTTTTTGACTGGGTTATTGGCTTCTTTTTTGTTGAGTTGTGTGAGTTCCTTGTAAATTTTTGTTATCAGTCCTTTATCAGATGTATTGTGTGCAAAAATCTTTTCCCAGTTGGTAGGGTGTCAGTTAGTTTTGGTTAATGTCTCTTTTGCTGTACAGAAGCTTTTTATTTTGATGTAATCCCATCTGTTTATCTTGTCTTTCACTTCCTTCGCTTTGAGGGATGTGTCTTTCAAAATTTTGCTGAGATGTATGTCGTGTAGAGTTTTGCCTATATTTTCTTCTATACATTTTATGGTTTCAGGTCTTACATCCAGGTCTTTTATCCATTTTGAGTTGACTTTTGTGCAGGGTGTGAGGTAGTAGTCTAGTTTCAATTTTTTGCATGTGGCTGTCCAGTTTTCCCAGTACCATTTATTGAATAGACTGTCCTTGTTCCACTGCATTTTCTTTGCTCCTTTGTCAAAGATTAGTTGTTCATAGATATGTGGCTTTAATTCTGGGTATTCTATTCGGTTCCATTGGTCTTTGTGTCTGTTTTTGTTCCAGTACCATGCTGTTTTAATTATTATGGCTTTGTAATAGAGTTTGAAATCAGGGAGTGAAATTCCTCCGTTTTCTTTCTTTTTAGTTAGGAGGGCTTTAGTTATGCGAGGTTTTTTGTGGTTCCATATGAATTTCATCAGTAGTCGATCTATTTCTTTGAAGAATGTCATTGAGATTTTTATTGGAATAGCGTTGAATCTGAAAATTGCTTTTGGTAGGATTGCCATTTTGATAATGTTAATCCTTCCAATCCATGAACAAGGGATGCCTTTCCATCTTCTTGTGTCTTCTTCTATTTCTTTCAACAGAGTTTTGTAGTTTTCTTTGTATAAGTCCTTTATGTTTTTGTTAGATTTATTCCCAGATATTTGAATCTTTTGGTTTCGATTTTGAAGGGGATGGATTTCTTAATTTCTTCTTCTTCAGATGGGGTGTTTGCATATAGGAAGGCTACTGATTTTTGTGCATTGATTTTGTATCCTGCTACTGTACTGAACTGGTCTATTATTTTGAGTAGTTTTTCTATGGAGTTTTTAGGGTTTTGTATATATATTATCATATCGTCTACAAATAGAGGCAGTTTAATTTCTTCTTTTCCTATTTGGATCCCTTGAATGTCTTTCTTGTGTAATTGCTCTGGCTAGGACTTCCAGTATTATATTGAAAATTAATGGTGAGAGTGGACATCCTTGCCTTGTTCCTGATCTTAGGGGAAAGGCCTTCAGCTTCTCACCATTCAAGATAATGTTGGCCATGGGTTTGTTGTATATGGCTTTTATTATGTTGAGGTATGTTCCTTCTATCCCAAGGATTTCAAGGGCTTTTATCATAAATGGGTGTTGCACTTTGTGAAATGCTTTCTCAGCGTCGATTGATATGATCATATGGTCTTTGTTTTTCTTTTTGTTGATGTGTTGGATTACATTGATTGATTTTTGGATGTTGAACCATCCTTGTTTCCCTAGAATAAATCCCACTTGGTCTTGGTGTATTATCTTATGGATGCATTGTTGGATCCTATTGGCCAAGATTTTGTTGAATATTTTTGCATCAGTATTCATTAGGGAGATTGGTCTGTAGTTTTCTTTTTTTGTATTGTCTTTGTCTGGTTTTGGTATTAGAGTAATATTTGCTTCATAGAATGTGTTTGGTAGTACTCCTTCCTTCTCGATTTTTTGA
>PVIJ01009749.1:0-26814 GCA_004024925.1 Scalopus aquaticus
ATTATAAGTGATGTTGAGCATTTTTTCATGTATCTGTTGGCCATTTGCTTTTCTTCTTTGGAGAAGTGCCTTTTGAGCTCTTCTGCCCATTTTTTGACTGGGTTGTTGGCTTTGTTTTTGTTGAGTTGTGTGAGTTCCTTGTAAATTTTTGTTATCAGTCCTTTATCAGATGTATTGTGTGCAAAAATCTTTTCCCAGTCGGTAGGGTGTCTGTTAGTTTTGGTTAATGTCTCTTTTGCTGTATAGAAGCTTTTTATTTTGATGTAATCCATTCTGTTTATCTTGTCTTTCACTTCCTTCGCTTTGAGGGATGAGTCTTTCAATATTTTGCTGAGATGTGTGTCGTGTAGAGTTTTGCCTATATTTTCTTCTATACATTTTATGGTTTCAGGTCTTACATCCAGGTCCTTTTTCCATTTTGAGTTGACTTTTGTGCAGGGTGTGAGGTAGTAGTCAGATTCAATTTTTCTAGATTCAATTGTTATGAACATCTGAGAGCAAGAAGTTCTGGAATCAGAATTGTGAAGACAGGAGCTGTAGCAGTGTGGTCCCCAGAAAAGGGGAGGTTCCAGGTTTCCTGTCCCACCCGAGGAAGGGCGGAGCTGAGCAGGGAGGAGACTAGAAAAGAAGAAAAGGGAGAGGCGATCAGGAGGCAGCATCGGGAGCAGAGCCATGTAAGAAGCTGTGCTTACTTCTCGGCTTGGGCTTGTACCAGGGACTTGGGGCACGTGGAAGGAGAAACTTGAAAGAGACAGGCAGGGGTGAGAGACCTGTGGGGAGGCTGACAATGGCAGACTTTACCTTGACTTGGATTTTGATTTTGCTCTTTTCCTTCCAAACTTGTCTGGTCCCTTCTGCCTCTTTCCTATGGGTCCCTACCAGGAGGTGCCTTAAATTTGTGGCAGCCTCTCAGGCCTCAGTGGCCCTGATTTGGGCCGACCCTGTTTGGCTGGGCATTTACCCACGAATGGATGGGTAACTTTGGGTGTTTAATTGGAAACTATTTTAACTATATTCTTTCTCTTCTCTTCTCTCTATTGCACACTATTCTCTATTGCACACTAATTGTATTAAAGTTCTTTTGAATATCTTAAACACTAAGTATATTTTGTCCCTATGCTATGGATGGCAGAACCCATTTAGAGCATGCAGGTTTGGGGGTCCCAGGGCACCCCTCATTCTGCTACTAACAGTTGCAGTTTCCAGGTTCTACTAACAGTTGCAGTTTCCAAGAACCTGTGGATGACATTAGGAGAGGCGGACACTGCGTGAATGATTACATTTAATTCCAAAATCTTTTACCTGTTTTACAAACAAGGAGATAGAGAACAAGTGATGTTCAAGGTTACCTGCCGTTCATTTCACGTTTCTTTAAGTAGAATCTCACTGAACCGACCAGTGAGGTTTCCATCCGTGGCCAGGAAGTTGGGTCACAGTTCAGGGGCTGCTCCGTCTGAGGCTGGGGGACAACATAGTCAACTAGATGGAAAAATGAAGCACGGCAGGGAATTGATTAGTATATCTGCCAGAGTAAGCAGTTACTCTGTTGAACCTAAAACTTTGCCTTAATTGCCACCATTAGGAAATAGAAATCTACTTGTATAGTGTGCAGACAGAAGCTAAAAGCATTGAAAGTCCCATGAAAGATTTTCCCTCGCAATATCAGCAGTTTCAACATCTACTACTGCTTTTCATATTCAGATTTTGCCATCTTGTGGCTTGCCTTCCAGTGACTGAAGAAGCAGGTTGTTTTTGAGATGGGACGCGTTAAAAATCCTAGAGAAAGGGCTCTGGTACATTTGTATTTCAAATATACATCCAGCTCCCTCTGCCAATAAATGAGAGGATAAGGAGCCAGGATTAACCCATAAAAATAGAGAAATCATTTAAATACCAAACACTTCATCCCACTCTGTTATATTTTTGTCTCATTCCATCTTTTTATATTTTTATTCTGTTTCTGGTGAATAAGAAGAATGTGGATAAGGAGGATCCATTTCTGAGGCAGGGCAGCATTCATTCACCCATAGAGTTTTGGTGTGTGAGGTGTGTGCTGGGTGGGGGTGTACTCAGAATTCATTCATCATCTTCTCATTAGGTTTATTGAGGGCTTTTTACCTCCCTGAAACCTGCTGGATACTGTGAAGTTTCAAAAAAAAAATAGAATTAAGGGATAACACAAGTGAGACAAGCTTTATTGTTCCTAAAAGATCTTGAAATATCATGGAGAAAACAAAATTAATACGAGACAAGCAAGAAACAAAACAAGACAGTCATTTAGTGGGAAATCCTGTGTATAACCGAAACAGGGCCTAAATGGTTAAATTATTCTCAAACCCTAAGAGCACAAAAGGAAAAAGAAAAACGATTCTAAACTTTTCTCTTTGTGTCTGCTTTCACACACGCAATGGAGCCTGGACCTTAGCAGCAGATTTGGGTGGCTTTCCCCGCCCCCCCTGCTTGTCATCCTGCAATAAACTCGCTCTGCTTCAAGCACTGAGGTTTTACATTTAAATCTTAGCTCGTGCTGGTTCTAAGGTCAGGGACACAATCTCTGGGAGCACTGGGGGTTTATAGAAGCAGAGCTGGTGGGAGAAGCCGGGGAGCCCTCAGGAGTGGAGGGAGGGTGGGTTGTTGCTGGGAGGCTTAGTCCTGGTCAGAGAACCAAACCCTGACACTAGCAAAACTGAGAGGTACCCAGGACTCGAAACTTTTAGGGGAATTTGCTCATTCTAAGGATCTGTGCCACCCCTGTCCTCCAGGATTCTCCTCTGGCCAGCCCAGCTTGCCTGAGACTTTCAGTGGTAAAACTAGGAGGGTCCTGGTGGGGGTGTGTGTGTAGGTGGGGGGTGTGGGGAGACAGAGTACCTCCTTTTGGTTCTTACACTTTGATTCTGCTGCTCACCCTGGTCCAGGCTCAGTTGCGCCCTCCTCCAGCACTGCTGACAGGAGAACTATGGCCCCCAGCAGGACCCTCAGGACCCAGTCCCAGGGATGAGTTGAGCTGAGAGGGAGTTGACCCAGGATCTCAGGGTCCAGTTGGTCAGAGAATCTGGTCTTAGCTGGAACCATTGTGCCATGTCCCAGGCTGGAGGGCAACAGAGGGAACAAAAACCAGAGGTTGAGCGAGGCCTGAACCAGGGGTGCTGGGTGCAAGGAAGGCGACAATGCAACAGGCAGAGGGGTGCTTCCGTTTCGTGACTTTACTCTGTCTTCCTCGTGCTCACTCAAGTGAGCCTATTTACTTCCTTGGCTCCCGTGAGCTGTCAGGCACAATTTCTGACAGCTAAGAAGACTGAGTTTGTGCTGACAACTCACTTTCAAAGGGGACAAATCTCTGTGGAATAATAGCGATTTTTATCTCAATCAGGAAAGATTTTTTAAAAATGGCATGGTTTTCATTACACGCAAGGTGTCTACAGGCTTGGTATCACATGTGTAGTGCCAGCGCTTGACCGGGGTTATTTTACTAAGCCTCACAGTAATCCTATAGGTGAGGGGCCATCACACTCCCCATATTAGCAGGTGAGGAAATTGAGCTCAGAGAAGTGAGGCCACTGGGTGGTAAATGGGGACCTGGCAGTAAATTGACTCCAGAGACCCTGTCCTCAAGTGCTCCATGTGGCTGGGCTGGACTGTTACTTGAACTGAATTTTAGAGATTCTGGATTTCTTCTTGGTATGCAGAAGATACCTGCCAGTCCTTGTCGGCATAATCAAATGAATTACTATTAACACTTAATATTTAGCTAATCTCATCAGAAATTATTGCAATGCCTGAAAATAGCCTCTGTTGGTGGTGATGCTGGTTGTCATTTTTAAGGGCAAGGACATGCTGGCCGCACGAAGGGCGTGTGCAGTTCTCTATACGGACTCATTATCCTGGTACTGAATAATGTAAGACTATGCCTGGATGAAGCTTTACTAGTTTAATGCTATTTTTTGTGCATATAATTGAAAGAAACTAAGCTTGGGCTGTCAGAGGAAATGAGAGCAATTCAGGCCCTGAGTGGCTCACTCAGGAAACTCACAGCTACACACTACTCATGGAAACCTCAAGCCCCAGCCGGGATGGGGGGATTGAGGCCAACCTGCTCTGTGCTTTTATCTTGATTTTTTTTTTTTTGTGGTTTGAGCCAAAGCAGGCACATGCTTACATCCTGTCTTAGCTTGGACAGCTGTAACAAAGTACACAGAGTGGGTGGCTTTGCTTCTCATAGCTCAGTCTGAAAACAGCGTGCCAGCATGCCTGGGTTCTTGTGAGGGCCTTTTTTGGTGACAGGCTGCTGACATTCTGCTGTATCCTCATGTGGCCTAGAGCAGAGAGCAACCAGTTTTTTTGTGACCCTGAAAAGGACACTGATCCTTTAGGCCCCCATCTTCACGATCTCCTCTAATTTTAATTATTTCTCAAAGGTCCTTCCTCCCAATACCATCACATCAGGGTATTTCAACACAGGATTTTTGGGGGGACAACATTTAGTCCACAGCCAGCGTATCCCAGTTGATGACACTTAATACCTGGATTGCCTAAAAGTAATTAAATGTTTGGGCTACATAATGTGGGCTCAGCTGCTACCTTCTGGTTCAGAATGACTGAGTTATCCCCCGGGGGCATCTTTGTGAGCACTGGAAGAAGTTGCCCCCTCTGCGTGGATGTGACTCCAGGCAAGTGGATCAAGGTTCCATCTTAGCCCTACCTCCTTCCTCAGTGGGTACCAGTCAAGGCCTTAAGGGTCACTCTAGGCTTGGAGAAAGATAGGATGCCTAAGGGCTGGCAGAGGTGTGGGTCTTCTGGGACAGTAGTCTTGACTACTGATTTATCAAATTCCTTTGATATTTTCTTTGACCATTTCTTCCTCTTAAGGTAAAGCATTTCTCTGAATTACTGACATTATTTTCCTGCAATGAGCTTTGGGGAGATGACTCAAGAGTTGCAACTGAACCAAGGAGACTTGATCTCCTGGGTGGCATGTCCCAGCAAAGATCCCTATCCTGGCCATGTCAACACCTCTGTCCATTGCCAGCCCTGACCCCTGGTCTTCCGGTCTCAGTGTTTGAAGCCGATTGTTTTTTGCCCTTTGAGGCCAAGTGGTGTTATATAACTCACCCTTTGCAGGTGAGCAGGAATATCACTTTACCACAAGGGCTGACCTGTATCAAAATAGAGATGCCTAAAATGCAGAAGTGGTGGATAAAAATAAGTCATGCTCATTAGATGGTTCCCTGCCCTATACAGTTGCCCAAAAAATCATGCCTTGTTCTGCCCAAGTGTAAATAACCTCTCTATTTAGAAATGGCACAGTGGGAGGTAAATGGATCTGCTAGGAGACACCAATCATAACTCATCACATTGAGAAGCTTAAAAACCCTTTATGTGAAAAATACTAATGCATATCAGTTGCAGAAAGCCAGGTTCTGTGCTAGGGGTTTTACATACATTATCTTATTTAATCCTCCTACCAACTCTGCAAGGTTCCTCTTGTCCTATTTTACTGATGGGGGAAGTAGGATTGGCAAAATTAAGTATTTTATTTGGGGTCATGCAGATAGTGATAGGAGAATCAGACACTGTTCACTCTTGTCCACGCCTGTGTTATTTTCACTAGACCCTGCTGCTAAATAACTGGCCAGAACAATGAGATTAGCAGGTGTATTTTAACACCTTGCCCTTCACTATTGTCAGGAAATTCTTGTCCTGATCCTTGACTGAAAAGCACCCTGCAGTGAGGGTGCTTATGGAAGATAAAGCTTGAAATTAAATTCCCTCTTGCTGTGGTGGAGGCCTCCCCTGTCTGCCCTGGGCCCACCAGCTCTTGCAGGCTTCCTGTTCTATAGATGACGGTTCATACAGCAATGACATTCTTGGTGCTATGCCTGTCTCTATACACTGGCCTTACCTGGATTTCCTGATTATAACGGCTGTTGAGAATTTAAAGCAGTCTAATAAATAGCTCTCCACTCTCTGTCCAGATCCTGAGTCAGAAACAAGGCAAAGAGTAAGGTAGCTATAGACCACCAAATGTCATCTAGATATGGGTAAGGGTTAGATTGGAGAATGTTGCTCAGTGAGAGCTAAGTGGGTTTCTGTTGCAGGATGGTGGAAAGCAAAATGTGAAATGGAGACTGGCTGTAGGAAGTCCAGTAGGTGTACTTTTGGTATCTATAACCATAGGAAGGAATGATATGGAAGCAGGGTTGGTAGAGAAAAAAGTTCAGCAGTGATGATGTCTAATCAAGGCCTCAGTTGACTCCTTGAAGCATGCTGGGCCTTTATACCTTCATATGGGTCACTCTCTGAAAAGGCATGTGACCTTGGGAGACAGTGATAATCAGTCAAGGCAGGCTCTCCAGAAGCTAATTAGGGAGTGGTTGGTCTTTCATTGGGGGAAATGTGTGTGTGTTCACCATGAGACATGAACTTTCCAGACTACTTTATACTTCCAAATAAACTCATCTTGTTGGTGAAATAACGAATCGCTTTTTTGAGATCAGTAAGTATTACTATTAATTGAGCACATTTTCTGCTCCCCCTGCTGGAGGGAGGAGCAAATGGGCGAGAGTTGCACAAGCCACTACGAGGACAAGCAATTTCACCTTGATTTTGTAGAACAAAAATCACCAAAGATAATCCAACACACCAGCGCCCAAAAAGCTAAACTGTGGGGCTCAGGTTGGGAAAGCAACAAGTACATAGAAAATGGAGCTTCCACGGTCAGTTTGGCCTGAGTGGTTAGTAAAGGATTGAGACAAATTGGGGGAGCAGAGAGGATGGGGGCAGATAAGAGAGTGAGAAAGTGCTTGCAGAGGAGTTTTGACACTGGGAGCTGTAGAAAAAGGGAAGAGGTGGAGGCAGATGGGGGTCAGGCTGCGTGGCGGCACCAAGGGGGAGCTGGTGGAGGATATCGCTGCCCGTTAGGGATGGGCACGAGCCTCCAGGCCGAATTGCGTGCACCAAGGGCATGGCCTGGTCCTGACATGGGGGCAGCGGAGCAGCTAAATGGGTGTGTAGCTGGCACTTATTGCTGGTTGGCATCGTGTGTGCCAGTGTTTCAGAGTTAGAGAGGAATGAAACTCAGGCCCTGTTCTCCGTAAGATACCACCCAAGTATAGAGTGTGAGGGTAGAGAGTTTAAACTTTTTTTGTGTGTGTGAGGGAGGAAAAATGATTTTCCTTCTTCTTGTCCACATTCCAGCTTAGTTCATATATTTAACCACATTTTTTTTTTTAAAGTACATAAGGTAGACTTTATTAGCTATGGGATACTGGGGTAAGGAGGTGGTAAGAAAAGGATGAAAGAGAAACAGTCTTTCCCCCATGGAGTTTGTGCTTGACTAAGGGAAATAGGACAGATTATTTCATAAAGGCTACGACTGGAAAGGAGGTGAAGGAAGGGGGCATCTAGTTTAAGATGCCAGCCTTTTGCAATGGAGCCTAATAACAATGAAATGGCTTGGGGCTCCTCGATCCACAACAGACTCAAGGTTTCTGCAGTTAGTGTTGTCCTGTGTGTTTCACAGGGTATATGTGGTTCCAGTTGTTCTATTGTAGGTAGAATTCTCGCAGGAATGGCTGCTATTCAAAGATCAAACCACACACTCAGCAGTGCCAGCTGGGAGCTGCACCTCTAGCTGGGACGCGTGATCGGTGACACAGAGCAAGATCTGACCAGCTAGACCCAGGGGAAGCCCCGCCCTAACCAGGCCTTTCCTTTGTTCCTAGCCCCTCCCTTATTAGCTTTCACAGTAGTTCTCTCCCCTACTCTCTCGAATGGGCAGGTGCTTTGGAGCATGAGTTCCTCATTTTCCATTGCTTGTTAACAGTAAAGTTCTTGCCCTGCCTTTCCACACCTGGTCATTACATTAATTTCTTTAATCGCCGGGCAGTGGGCCCTATTGGGGTCAGTGATGTTAGGACAGTACATGGGGAAGGGTGTCAGCCTTGGACTGAAAGGGAGATGCAGAACACATTGGGAGCCGTTGTATGCTCATCCTGCTATGTTCCTGGCCTTTCAGGACCAAGCAGAGGAGGAATTTCAAGTCAGGTGACACTTTGGTTCTAAGGGGTGGGCTGCCCTGAAGCTAAGATATAGGTGTGTAGTTGATGCCACCAACTTCCCCTTTCTCTCCTCTGGGCTATTTTTTTTTTAGACCCAGGCCTCAGGCTCCAGGGTGCGTTCAGGGTCCCAAGGTTCTGGGGGCCTACCTGCTTCACTCCATCTTTCCTGGTCACAAGGAACCTGTCACCTTCTTTTCCTAGATTTCCAGATTCTACTTTGCAAGGAGCATTCTACGAAAAAAGTCTAATCAGAGTATGATTAATGCTCCATGAAAGCTTAAAACGCAGCGCATTTTAGCTTCGACTCAACGTCTTGATGAAGTGAAGCACCCTAACTTGGAATTTTCAGTATCTAGGCCTATGGGTCAGTGTGCAACTGCTCTTGGGAGGTTTGTCCAGAAACCTCTAAGTTGCCTCAAAGGGAGAGTGTGATTCCCCCAAGGAGTTGACATCAGGTAGCTTTAGAGTCTGAGTCTTTCTGGGGCAAGTCACTAAAACTCCTGGCGCCTCATATCTGCTATTTGTAAAATGCAGAGGCTACTGCCTCAGTTGACTCACTGAATTGTTTCCTGCTAAAAATGCGCTGTGAAGGTGTTTTTGAACCAAAATGCATCTTGCGGAGAAGGTGGCAATTGCTGGGCAGCGCAAGGCGTGGGGCAGCGATGGAAACACTGGTGGGAGGAGAGCGGAAGTAGATGCGGGCTGATCCGCGTGGGTAGAGGAAGGGGCAGTACAAGGTCACGCCGCTTGCTTAATGGCTTGTGGTTTGGGTTTTAGGCAGCGTGCGGTTCCCTACCGTCAAAGCCTCCTTCACTCTCCTCCAGCAGCTCGGCGAGTTAGGCATAAAAAGGCTTTTTGCAGGGGATGGAAGTTATTTATGCTTTTGTGTCTCTTATCTTTTTAAAAAGAGCGAACTTTCTGGAAGGTTAACACGAGAGGAGGGGGCTTGGTTAACCTACCGTGGAGGAGGCAGCGAGAGGAAGATGTCAGGGAAAACAGGTCCACAAACGGAGATCTGTGGGTCCTGCGGCTTGGGAACCCCACGTGATTGCCCCAAGTTCAGATGAGTTTAGCAAAGACTGGGCCAGGTCGGTAATTATTCATAAACTAGTAAGCCATATTGCTGATGGATTAATTGGTTTAGAAGAAGGGCGGAATTAAGTGGGCCTTTAACATGATGGGAAGCTTTAAGATATTATGAATAGCAGTTAATCAAGCGTTGCTAGTAAATTTGTGAGCATGCTTAGCAAATAATAGCATCTAATTATAATGGCAGTTACTACTGGAGGTGGCTGCTTTGGTCTCAACACCAGCCTGCTGCAGTCGCAAGGAAGTGTAATTCACATCAAAGCTAGTTTCTCAGATCAAGTGAAAATGAGGGAAAAAGCAAGGAACAAGGAAGCTAGAGAAAAAGGAAAAAACAGAACTTTCAATTGCTGATTGAAATTCAGTAGAGAAACATTACAAACGAAAACAGACTGAAGGGCTCAACAGACAATAAAGACTTAGGCCCCAAATGAAATTGGTAAGCAGATCTTCCATCACTGCGAATGCAACAAACCTTATTGCCTTAAGAGTAATTTTCATTTCAGCTGAAAAGCACTGGGTCATTAGCACGCGGTACATCACCTCTTTCATTTGGGTTCTGTTGAGGCAGGTTCCTCGGACACCCAGGAGTAATCTCTCGGCAGGAGAGGAGACGGCCTGCTGATAACTGTAGTCAAAGTTGCTAAAGGACCTTCCAGTAAATTGTCTCATTTAAGGCTACATGAAACCAAAGGAGAGGGTTGATGAAATTGGAACATACGTGTAATGTATTTTTAAACTCTTGCTCTCTGTGACTCTCCACCTTATTACTTCATGTTTGTTATGCTTTCTCAATTATATGACTCAGTTATATTATTTTTCAAGTTTGTAATGAAGAAATCATTTCTCGAGGTATGGAAGATGCAGTCCCCACCCCCATCTAGTCTACAAAGCAAAACTAAAAATAACACAGAAAACAAAAGATCCACCTACTTATGAATATGAATGAAGACAGTCTAAAGAAAACATTAGCAAGTAGGATCCAGCCCTGTGCACCATAATGCAGTGGGGCAGATCCCAGAAATGATAGGCTTCTTTAATATTAGCAAATATATTAATAGAGCTGATAAAAAGCTGGTGGTGTACGGGGCGTTCAGACCGCTAAACAGGATTTGGGGAAACCTTTGAGCAGAGGGAAGTGGGATATGGTTTTATGGGATCATTTTGGCTGCTGTGAAGAGATTGAAGTGAGGCAAGGGTGGGAGCTGAGAGATGAGTTAATGGTGTGGTGGACAGACTAATGTGAACAAAAATACCCATAACCGAATCTCAGAACCTGTGACCATGTTACTTGGAATTAAGGTTGTTACTCACCAGCTGACGCTGAGATGGCAGATTATCCTGGATTTTCTCTGTCGGGCCAGCGTTGTCACAAAGCTCCTTGTAAGTGAAGTAAGCAGGACAATGAGAGAGATGCGGCCCGAGAAGGACCTGACCGCAAGTCAAGCAGTGCAGGTAGCTTATAAACACTGGCAAAGGCAAAGGCAAAGAAGGTTCCAGGAGGGAAGCAGCCTCACTGGTATTTTGGACTTCTGACCTCCAGAAATTTAAGATAATACCTCTGCGTTGTTTAAGCCGCTAGCTTTGTGGTAATTTGTCACAGTGGCAATAGGAAATGAATCAGGTTTTCTAGGACAATAATCCGAGCAGGAGCTGGAGTGGCATGGATGAAAGTGGTGGCAGTAAAGGGGTCAAGAAGGGGTTGGATTCTAGACTTATTTCAAAGTAAAGTCAGCAGGATTCACTAACAAACCGAGAATGAACAGGATTTGAGAGAATGAGAAGGCGAGGTGATTCGCAGTTGAGACAAAAGGTTGAAGATTTCCATGGAGCAGCACATATAATTTGAATAAGCTTTCAAAAAATACCTTCCCTCTCCTGGCCATCATACCAAAGATCAGTGGTTTGGATTAAAAGTATAAGTGGGATTTATGGGTCATTTTTTTCTAGGCCTACACCCTAATGCTACACCCTAAACATATTGCTACATTGATGAAAACATTAGGAAAGAAAAAATGAAATTATGAGATTTATAGCATTTTTCCCATCCTTGAGTCTCCCTCCCTCTCTCCTTCCTTGGGCTCAATGCCTGGGCTGCAGCATCTATTGGGAGAAGCCAGAGCACTCCCATCAGAGAGGTTGCAAGTATCCAAAGAGAGAAAAAAGTGCTTCCAAGTCAAGGGTCAGGGGAGGACCCAGAGGATTCGGGAGTCCCTTAAACAAGTCATCAGGGGGTGTTGGCAGTGAGCTGGAAACGAAATAGAAAGATGAGCGGCAAGCTGTAAAAGCAAGACTGAGAAGGAACAAAGGGAAAGAGGACTTAAAGTCATATTGAAGTTATCATTCAGAACAACATCCTTTGTGATATTCTTTGAGAACATCAGTAAAAATAGGAATTGCTTTTAGGTCCATAGAAGAAAAACATCTCAAGCCCTATAATTCATTTGTGAATACTTCTATGCCAGCCTTATTCTTCCCATGCTGAAGTTCTCAAGTTCTCAGCCTACTCTTTCCCCTAGGTGCTAAGCATGGAGTTTCATTGCTTTGCCTTGAAACTGTGCACCCATTCAAAGGCTGATGAAAACGACTTGAATGAGATGAAAGTTCTCCATTTTCTTGACACTATTCTGTATCATCACATAATCCTTGCTAAAGGAGACTTGTAAGAAAAAAGTTCTGCCATTCTTAATGGTTGTCTTACTGAATAATAATACAAACTATATTTACTCTGGAAATGGAAGAATGTTTACTTTGACATGTTTTCTGAAAGATATAAATACTTGTGATTTTTCCTCTGAAAAACCAGAAAAGGATCACTGACACTTTCTTCTTTTCACACTTCCACATGAATGGATATAAAAATAAAATCTAAGACTTTGTCAGATCTCTTATTTTGCCAAGTGTTGGGCCTCTGGGTCCTATCTTTCACTAATAAACACTTAAGTGTGCTAAACTCTGTTTCCTGGAGTTTTATGCTGAGTGGGAACTGTGGACAGTGGGTGAAATCACAGCAAGAATGATTTTGTCAGCCCTGTAAACTGACATCTCCTGGGGAGATAAAGAAATCATCCCCACTTCTCTCTAAACACAAAGGAGAGAAGAGCTGGTGGTGGTGGTGGGATGGGGGTGGGGGTGCAGAAAACCATCTAAAGAAGGACCAGTTTCAGGATAGTCCTTGCCCCCTATCCAGCCCTGTTGATGAGCTTTCACTGGGGGCTCCTTCTCCAGCATGTGGCCCCCTCAACTCTATCCTTGGAACCTTCTTTATGTTGAATAAGAGGGTTTAAAATCCTCTCTCTTCCTGACTCATATTTTGTTTATTCTTCTGTTAATACAGGAATTGACAGCCTGGCCTGTGCTGTTGCCAGTAACAGACATCAGCAGACACAGAGGACGCTTTCCCAGCATCTCCATGAAATTCTTTCTCTGACCCTTCTCATGGCCGCTGGTCTCCCTTTCTCATTGTAAGTTCTGTACATTAATCATGTCTTTTTTTTTTAAGATTTATTTATTTTTTGCATACAAGCTGGGATGCAGGCCAGAGGTGTGGGGTGGTGAAAAGTTCACCAGAGACAGAGTGGGGAGCAGAACAGGTGGACTGACTGAAATACACTGCTGAGGGGAACAGCAGGGGAGACAGGAGAGGTCTGCTGCGCCATGTGGGAATCTCCCCACATGGGCATCGAACTTGCCCCGCAGCTGCCGACAGCTCCACAGTGCTGTGCTTAACCTGTTCTGCCACCAGGAGGCGCATTAATCATGGCTTTTTATCTTCTGATGCTTTTATATTTTAGGGACTTCATGATCCTGGAGAGATTGCCTCTCCTAGGGTTAACTAATTTCCAGAATTAGTACAAGGTTCCTCTTCGAGCACACCTTTCATGTCTGCCAACCAATTTGAACCCCAAAACCCCAACCCCTGGGCTCTCACAGGGTTCTTAGACTCTAGGCAGCTGTGGTTCCCTGCCCTGATCGCCGAGGACCAGATGCCAGTTAACCTGTCACATCCCCTACACACATGAGCCCACTGAAGTCAACCTAGCTGCTCCTAAGCCTGCTTACCGTGCTCCCCTGTTTCTTCCCACAGAAAGCAAAACAAGGTTCCTGCCCACATTTTCCTCTCCCCCCAACCCACACCTTACCACCCCTGCTTCTTCCCTGGGTGCCCTGTGTGGAGTGCTCTTCTCCTTCTCTTGGGAGCTCTGAGAAACAGACTATCTTTTCAGTGGCGATGACCTCTTGATCCACTGGCCTCACCATACCTGAATAATAGTACACACTATATTTTAACACACTCTAGCATAGTGCTGAACACTTTAGATGTGCTTACAGAATATTCATTGAATTAATAGACAATGAAATTGGCAACAACTCAAAACTCTTGGGTGCAGCTGTTGGAAGGCCGAAATTGTTCAGGAGATGATTTCAAATAAGGTCTAGTCTAAATAAATGCCAGACCTGAAAGGAATGGCCAATGTTTATTTTCCATCTGAAAGTATATTTGGCTCTGTCCTCCAACCAAACTGCCAGGGCAAACATAGAGAAGTCCAGTAACAGTTCCACATACCAGAAGGAGGGAGTGTCCCTGAATTACTGATACCATATAGCACTGGTAGGGATATAGGATATCCCTTCCATTATTAAATAATTGGGATGCCCCTTCCATTATCAGATCAAGTCATTACTCTCTCAGAGAAATGGAAGTTCTCCAAATTACAAACATTTTGCAGGGGTCCTCAGATGCCTCGTATTTCCGTATTTCTTGGGTTTCTTCATCTTTAGGAGCCTGGAGCATCTTCTACTTGAATTCACAGGACTGTTTCCATATTTTTGAGGTGGGGTAAGCCCAGGTCCAAGCATCTTTCCAAAGTTATTAAAAATTCAAATTGTTGTAGTCATCTTTAGAAAAATCACCAAATAGCAAAATCAAATGTGACCAGTGCAACAATGAATAATCTAAGACATAATTATCTTACATAAGAGATCATTAGGAAAAGACATCATAGGAGAGCACAGGGATAATAAAATACAACACCTGTTCCTAATGAGAGGTCTTTGAAAGATTAGGGATAGAATGGAGACTTTCTTGACTTGATTAAATAGTATCATTTGTAACCAACAGCCAACATCAGACGAGATAGTGAACTAAAGAACTTTCATCAAACCGGGTACAAAATAAGGACACCCATAATCATCATTATTATTTGTTTTTCTGAACATTCTGCCTGATTTCATGAAAATAAAATAGAAAAAAAATGGCTGAAATCTCGTTAAGAAAGAGTAGCAGCCTTATTATTTGGAAATAGGAATGCATTATAGAAAGCCAAAAGGGAATAAAGTTGAAAAAAAATCAGAGTTAATGAGTTCAGTAGAGTGGATGAATATGTAATAAATACAGAAAATAGCATCCTTTAATAGCGTTAAATGCAAGTTTACAAAGTATAATAAAAAAAATGGAATTCTGATTATAAAAGCAGAAAAAGTATGAGATGCCAACAGATAACCTTACCAAGAAAGTTGAGTGATGTGTTTTGGAGAAAACTACCAAATATTATTGAGAATTGCGAAGGAATGCTGGTTAAAATGAAGGACTATTATCATGATGTTAAGTCCTTCCAATATAAATACTCTATTTAATGTTATTGATTCAGTATAATGTGATATTTTCATAGGTAGAAAAAACACAGTTCTGACTTTCACCTGACAGAGTAAGCAGGCAAGAATAGCATGATTTAGGGAGGGAATATTAAATTACTAAATATTAAAGTTCAGAAAACCTCAATAATTAAAAGTGTGATGGTGTCAGAATAAGTAAGGTACTCTTGCTATGAACAATCACAACACACTCTATTTCCTTCATAACATTTAGACATATTATGATTAATTGTTATTTTAATTATTTTGTAAATCTGCTATCTTTTACTGCTGTGTTCCCAAGACCTAATATGGTGTCTGGCACATTGCAGGCACTAAATAAATATTTGCTAAATGAGTGAGTGAATACATGAGAAGAGAAAGCAAAGGAACACATTTTATTACATATAAGAGTCTAACATCTTTCAATAGAAAAGAGAGTATGTGCAATGCATGGAATTAAGTGGTTAAGAATTTGAGAGAAATTAGTTTATTCTCATTCCATATGCTAAACTGAATTCCATACCCAATTCCCATGCTCAGCTAAATTCTTGGGGGAAAGGCTACTCTGGAATAACTTTTAATCTACAACGCCTACTTAGAATAAAACCTCTTCCTAAAGTAAAAATTAAGTAATAATTAAAAATAAAATTTTATTTTAAAGTCTTATTAAAAGTAGTTATAGATGATTATCATACTATTAAAATAATTTGAAATAGTTACAAATATATAAACTCATACAGAACTATATAAGCTAGCTTATTACACCAGTAGGAATCTTGTTATCTTAATTCCATAAAAGGAACAGTGTTCCATAAGGCGCACTTATTAAGCAGCAATCTGTGAGCATAATTTACATGCATTATGTTACTTAAAGCTTTCAGCAATTTTTTTCATTATTTTGCAAATGAGAAAACCTAAGCTAAGGGTTATTAAGTAATGTGTACAAGATTGCACAATGGTGGAACCAAAATTTGAATTCTGAGTTACCTGAATTAAAAAAAAAAATTTTTAAAAGATTTATTTTTGCGTACAAGCTAGGGTACAGGCCAGAGGCATGGGGTGGCGAGAGGGTTCACCAGAGACAGAGTGGGGAGCAGAACAGGCAGATCGGCGGAAATATACTGCTGAGGGGAGCAGCGGGTGAGGCAGGCGAGGTCTGCTGCACCATGTGGGAATCTTCCCAGCCGGGCATCGAACTCACGTCACTGCTGCTGATGCCAACACTTCCACAGCGCAGCACTTAACTGCTGCATCACCAGGGAGGCCCCTGACTTTAAAACTTGAACCCTTCACAACCCTTAGGAACCAGTCTGTAAGGAAGTGTCTACTCTGAGCCTCTGGATCTCAGTCCCTAATTTCCTACCCCCTCTATGTTCTCTTTGACGTCTGGCTGCATCCTCCTTAGTGAATTAGCATGGAGAATCCCATTGTCCTGAGTGGCAGGGTCTCCTGGCACAAATAAAACTGGAATTTTAAGTCCTCTGGTATGTGGGATTCTCTCTCTTCTTCAGTATTAAATTATGCGAGTTAATTTGCAAATATGTATAATATACAATTAAGCAAAATATGTAATCTGATATTTGTTTGTTTTGCTAAAGGATGAAGGAAGATTTAGGGAAAGAGCTGGGGGTGAATGATAATGGAGGGACTAACATGACAGCTGGTGAACATTTACCATTTTTGTTTTTTATTTTCTGACTTCCTGACTTAACCCTCTCTTGTGTATTTGAGGCATCCACAAGGTGAGCAGAGACGTCCAGGCAATTGTCCTTCTTGTGGCCTGGTACAGCACACGAACAAGGCCTGGGTTGTCAGACAAACCTGCAAGGGCTCTGAATCAGTAACTAGCGAGCCAGAGGAGGCTGGGGCGGAAGCTGAAAGGTGAGTGTTGCTAACAGATGTTTTCAGTGTCACGCAACCTTCGGCATTTCTTTGGGCAAAGAAACAGTACAACCCGTAGTTGGAGAGGGAGGCGGGTTGGCTGCCCTTCCACTCTCTGCTCTTGACCTCCATTTGGCCATAACTCTGGCACATGTCTGGTGCACTGGAAACTGCCTTTGGCAGGGAAGGATTTGGTTCGAGCTTTGTGAGGTGTCTTGGTGTCCTCCCGGAGGCCTCGCAGTGGAGGAGCCATAAACAGAGAAATCAAGAACTTGCTTATGAGATTATGTGAGACCTCCTAGGGAGGTCCGGAGAGGCTGGGAGGACTTCCAAGGAATTGTTTATATAGAAATGGGTGGGGGAAGTGTCGGGCACCTTAGGACAGATGAGGTTTGGGGTATGTCGGTGACCTATACAGTGAAGAGATCTCTTCTCAGCAACTCCATCAAAGAACATGGGCTTGAAGCTGTGAGACCAATTTCGCATCCGCCCCCAGTACAGATAAGGAGTACTGCGGCATGTCACAGAAGTGGGGCCCCAGTGTCCACATCTGAGCAATGGGCATAATAACACAACTCGATCTGCAGTTTGCAGGACTGTCAGGAAAAAATGAGTTTCAGAAAGGCAGCTGTGGGGCAGCACCAGCCTGCTCTCCGTGGGCAGCAACCTATGGCCTCAGGTTCTCTGAGATGCTGCAATTGCACACGCGCCAGAGGCCCTTCAGCCCATCCTCCTTTCTTCTAGACTGGATTCCAGACAGTGATACACTCTAATCGGGTCACAAGCCAATGCTCGTGCTCTAGAAGCCTGAGTACTGAGAGTGCCAGGCCGATCAGAACCACATGGTGCTGGGGAGGCAAATTCTAAATAAGGGATGTTGTGTCTTCCGCTAAAACAAACAGATGTCCACTATGCTGTGTTTCCCACTGAAGACTTCTTAGCCAAAAGGAAGAATTACTGATTGGAATGCTCTGCCTATGTGCAAGAGTAAATATGAGGAGATCAAAACCTTACCATCATGTGTTTGCCCTGCTAAGGTAGATGTGGACAGTCATAATAGTCTTGAAGACTCAGGTTCCCAGACTTACTCTAGTCATAGGTTCCTCTAGTACATGTGGCTTCTACCCCAAGAAGGCTGGTTAAACTCCAGCCATCACGTCTATGTTGTAGTTTATAAGAATGAGAAAGAAGGAGAATGCGGCAAAGGGCATGTGCTGGTTATCTTTGAAGGGAGTTTCTCGGTAGATGCGACGGAACAGTTTTGATCTCGTCTAATTGACCAGCGCTTGGCCACGTGGCCGCATCTAAGGGTAAGAGAAAATGGGAAGCTGATCTTCAGGCACACAAGTGCACAGCTACAAATTAGGGATTCTGTCACTAAGGCGGGAGGGGAAAGTGGAGAGTACTGTGGACAAATTGTGGTTTTGTCACAAAATATAAAGTCCTTGCTAGTAGGAAACAGTCTGTGGGAGCTCTGGGCTGTGGCAGCGGGACTCAAGAATAAGCCTTTCCTTTCTTGCCTCCCGCCTCAAAGTGGGGAACTGGAGAGGAAACATGCTCTTCTCTGATCGTCCTCAGCCCTTCGACCCCAGCAGTGCCTCTAATCAGGTGCCCCAGAAAACCTCCTGACATGAGCCCTGGGAGGCTGCTCAGGTCACTGTCCCAGCGGTGTCCTGTGAGCCAGTCACTGATACAGAGGGGAGGCCCACCATGCAATGCCAGGTGTTTTCCAGACGGCAGGTGGCGCCCTGGTCACTGCCTGTGGGTGACCACTGCCCAGTTCTTCTCACACAGAAACTCCCTTCCAGACCCGGCTGGCCTGAGGCCTGGAAGTGGCACTCCCTCCTTGGCAGGCCTGGAGGGACTTCTTGTCTTCTCCGGCCAGGGTATAAGGACTGACCGTTCAGCTGCCTTTTTAGGGCTTGGCAGGCAAGAAGGGCCGGGGGAGAGGGCTGCATATCGCACTGGGTTGAGTTTGCAGGTTCATAAGAAGGGCAAGAGCCCTTTGCTCTATGCCAAGCATCATTTAATGTTTAGTATTAGCTTTCACAATAATCTTAGAAAATGGACTCATTATCCCATTTTATGAATGAGAAAAAGACTTCAAAGGATTATTTACCCACAGCAAGTCCAACTAATAAGTGAGTGATATAGTCAGATTTCATGACTCAGGCCCTTTGACCCCAGAGAGCGTGCTTTAACCTCTGCTCCGTGCCCTCTAGTTTTTGGAAGGTGCTTCTCAGAATCTCATCCCTTCCTGGTGCTTCAGGCCCAGAGGGATTACTTGACTGATGTCCAGAATGCTGGCCATTTTCATTTTGGCATGGTTCTATCAGCATCTAGGGGTTAGGAGAACTTATGAGCAAAACTGATGCTGATTAATTGCTCTAAATAACAATATGCCCAGTGGAAGCTTGAACGTGGCAACTCTTTTTCCCCTCACTTCATTCCCACTCTCTTGTTCTGCTGCTTTTGAGCAGTTGTCAGTGGTGCTAACAAGCTGGCAGGGCATGTCAAGAAAGGAATAATTTATTCCCCTTCTCCAGCAGCTGAGGATATCACCTCCCCAATGACAGACACTCTCTTTCTACAGAGAGAAAGCAGCAAAATCTGGTATCCTAATGGGTGGCCAGCTGGGGTTTCGTGTCTATGCTCACGTGGTGAGAAGGGAAGGGGAAGGCTTTATCCCCAGGGACCTTCCTGGGTGTCTGTTGGCTTATGAGACCCGAAGGCTGGTGTCTGGGGCCCTGGAGCTCAGACCCAACTGTCTAGCCAACCTGCGCTGAAGACTCTCTGCCCAGCCTGCTCTGGATTCTTCTTTGAGACCATCAAAAAGGGATAGGCTTAACAAAATCAGGGGATATGTTATTTTGTTGTTGTTGCTTATTTCATTTTTGCTATTTTTTTTTACATTAAAATTTGTCTGTGGTTTATGTGACCATTTTCCTCATGCCAATAGCCAACCAATACTGCTAGTTTGTGGTGGTTTTGTCAAATTTAAACCAATAGGAAAAAACCAGATTAAACCAATAGGGAACTTCATCAGAATGACAAATTTTCTGATACACATCTCCAGCTCAGATCAATTCTTCTACACGGTTCATAGTGTTCGGAAGAAAAAAAAGTGTATTTCAGGAGATGTGATATTGAAAAGTGTCGTAAGAAATGTACTTTGGGTCTTTGTCCATTGTTCCTGACTTACTGCTTCCAAAACTCTAATGTGAACATGATGAGGGGCTGGGAGGGCCAGTGTGGGGGGCTGAGCTCTCAACCTGAGCTGCCCAACTCTTACTCTCTGGGTCCGTAATGTCAGAAATACACTGTAAGACATCCAGCTGGTGCTGAAGAATTGTTGAGGGACCCCCCTCCCACCACACACATTGTAATTGGGGACAGAATCATTAGGAGTTAATGTCACTTTTGGAACTGAAATCTTAGTTTTCTTCTATGGGTCTTTATAAAGTGGCCTCTGTAGCAGAGTGAACAAGTTAGCTGATAGCATAATAGTCTCATGATTAGCATTAGAGGTTTAGCTAATATGAATACAGAATACCAGTTCAATTGAACTTTCAGATAAGCAACCGATAACTTTTTAGTATAAGTATGTCCCTGAAATCTTTTGGACATGACTTATACTAAAAAACTATTTTCTAGAACATGATCTCACTTACATGTAGGATCTGAACAAGCTGAATTCAGAAAGCAGAGATTCAAATGGTGGTTGCCAAGGACTAGGGAGGTGGGGGGTGGGTAGGGGAGGCTGGTCAGAGTACAAAGTTTCAGTTATGGAAGATGAGTAAGTTCTGAGGATCTGATGTACAACCTGGAAGCTATAGCTAATAATATTGTAATGCATGCCTAAAATTTGTTAAGAGAATAAATTTTGTGTTTTTAATCACTAATACACACACACAGTAACCATGGTAGGTAATGGATATATTGATTAGCTTGATTGTGGTTATCATTTCACAATGTATCCATATATCAAACATCACATTGTATACCTTAAGCATAATTTTTGTTGCCAAAATTTTCAAAATTTTCAAAAACTCAATGCTTATCTGAAATTCAAATTTAGCTGGGATTTCCATATTTTATCTAGCAACTTGACTTATGATAACTATGACATTAAGTCCCATAAAACTGCTTTATTTTTATTTATTTAACATTTTATTTTTATCCAAGTTATATAAGCACAAAGTTCAGGAAGTCAGATAGTTCCACATGATTTGCCATGAAAACATAGTTCTGCCACTGTTCTTCTGTTCTTTCTTTTCATTCCCACAGTCCAGACACCAAAACAACTATTTTGAGCTCATCCAATAGACTTTTTTTTTTGGTGAAAGAGAATTAGCTCTATTTCTCTAAATGCCATGTGTATTTTTCAGTGTCAGACATTATCTATTGATTTCCTTCTGTGGAAAAATCAGAATTTAGGCTTTCGTCATTCTTCCTCAAGTACATGTCCCTTCTCCACAGCTCCCAATATAGTTAAATGGTAATTTTGATTTGATCAATAGTCGAATTTGCATTAGGACCATGTATACCTTATTCACAGCTGAGCCATTTGCATTTTCTTTGAAGCATAACTTTTTGAGAGGCTTCTTTAGAGTTAATAATGGTCACTGTTTAATTTTTAAGGTACTTATCACTAACTTGTCCTAAAAATCTCTCCCAGTTATGCAAACCTCTTAATATAATCCAAACTTGGTAGGTAGTCTGTTGTTGGGTAGTCTATCAGCTTCATCATCTTAAAGATGTCACACCTCCTTCTTAACTCCTCCATTTTGAATTAGTCAATTACTTGGCCAGTTGGAGCCTGGGATCCCTGTTTATCACTATTCAGGGTACTGTCTTTGTCTCTTATATATGGGATCATGTATCTCCTGCAGGCAATAGCTCCTATTTCTGGGTCACTTCCTCATCCGGATGTAGTATATCTTCTGGTAAGCCCTTAATACTACTTGTTGAAGGAAGAGGGGATGAATTCATGAAAATCACAGTATAAAATGAAGACTGGACCCTTGAAGGGATTCCCTCTCGTGTTCTTCACTTTGCTTTGCTTTTATCTTGGCACCTAAGATAAAACGCTAGAGACTGCCATTTCTAGCCCCTTTATCCTCACCTCCTTATAAGCCAGGTTCAAATCAGAATGTCTTCATTTTCCATATGAAATGTCATGGCAAACAGTGCTAATGAGTTAATTGATGAGAAGCCTCTGGGTTGCAGGCAGGAAGCCTGAATGTCCTGCTGGGTTGGGCCCCCCTGAGGGATATCCAGCCCCTCATCTCCTCCTGAGCCTGAGTGGAATCTCACCTCATTACTGGATAACATGCCCAAATCTTGACTCTCTCCCACTGTTCCAAACAAAAAAACCTGAGCAAAGAGCCATTAAAATGTCATTAGAAGCAGCAGGCACTAGGTGCTGCAATTGATGCGAGGACACTGGGGGTGATGACTAATGGAGGTAATAGGACGCTTCCTTTATTTATTTGTTTTTCTCCATCTTCACTAGTGATTAATTAAAGTGTGTAGTGATGTAATGGTCTGCCTCTACCCTAATTCAATGTGGATGGTTGTAAGGAGGATAGAGTCATTTTCTATCTTCAAATTGTAACTTGACAGAAGATATTTCTGTTTTCTGATTCATACTCTCATTTTCCCCCTCATTCACTTTTCCTCACCCACTGGAATAAACATGGCAGATTGAAATCTTTTGACATATCAGAGCTGACCCTGACATCACCTGGTTCAACTAGAAGTTGGCTCTAAGTGCCTAGTTAACAAAAGTGACAAATTTTACTCCATGATAGAGACAAAGGTATTTTATGACTCAAACTACCCACATAGATCAAACGTCTTTTTTTTTAAGTGCAGAAGGGATGTCTCTACCTAGGGATGAGATGTGGGACATCAAAGTAGTAGGAACTGACCCATTCATCTGTTTGGGGCTCTCAGAGGAGGGGCAAGCCTGGATTAGCCGATTTTGTGAATGGAGACACTGAGGCAGAGAATGCAAATCTAGGTTGAGAAGAAACATAGGGAATTACCTCTGAAACAACATGCTAGAATGAAAACTGGAGCCCTGTGCATGCCTAAGATTGTGCACTTGGAAGCCATATTTGATGAACAGTTATATAAACACAGAATTTCTGCTTATTCAGGGGAAAATAGCTTTTTAATATATCTGCCTATGTGGGATATTGCTCTGTCCTGCTTGGAGGGAGGTATCTACATGAAATTAATTTCTTTTATTGAAAAACATTATTAGCCATGTTTCAGCTGCCATTAGCTATTAATAGTAAAGCTTTAAACTCAAAGGCAAAAATTGTTGTCAAAGTACTCAGTCGTTCTGCAGCTAGTTTGAAAGGCTGAGCTTTTCTTTTAAAGCAATCTAGGCAAAATGGTCATACACACTTTCTGAGGAAAGGGGAAGGAAATACTTAAAAGAAGAAAGGAGATAGAGTGAAGGGTAGGTAACAGAAAGGTGAGATGATAAAGTATTGTTTAAAATGCTGGTCAAGGGGCCTCCCTGGTGGCTCAGGGGGTTAAGTCTCAGCTCTATGAAACTATCTGCCGCCACTGCAGCACAGAGTTCCATCCTTGGCCAGGGAGATTCCCACATGGCACAGCAGACCTCTCCTCTCTTGCCCACTGCTCCCCTCATCAGTATATTTCCATCAGTCTGCCTGTTCTGCTCCCCACTCTGTCTGGTGAATCCTCTCCCCTCCTTCCCTCACCCTACACCTCTGGCCTACACCCCGGCTCTTGTATGCATAAATAAATATATCTTTAAAAAATAAAATAAAATTCTGGTCAATCCAATAACAACCAGCAAGTGGATATACAGAGGTAGATATACAGAGACTGGAAACCACCAAGAAGTCTTGGCCAAATCTCTGCCTGGCATGGGCTTGTCTTTGCTCTCACTGTGTCTTGGGTCAGATGTATCCTTTCTTTACCCAGCTGGCAGCATGGCACTCATTCTTGGATGCTTCTTAAATGCCCTCTCTTCTAGGGGAATTCTCTAAGGTGATGTGAGTGCTCCTGGCTCTGTAACATCTGTACCTACTTCTGACGCCCCATAGATTACATACTTGTTCACGTGTCTGCTTCCTGCTGGAAAGTGAAGGGGAGCAGAGTGTACCGTCCCCAAATGTGCCACTTTGTCATGGGTAAAAGTAATCAAGACTCAGCAGGCTCAGGAAAAAGTTTTAACCTCTCCCTGAGCTGCCTTGCAGAATTTAGATAGAGGGGGCCCATCCCAGAAAAAGTATTACTGGAGACACTTTTTTATCTGAGACGTATCTGCATGGCAGGGCAAACATCTAATTATGAAACATTTGCTCCTCTCATCTTCCTGTGAATTGCCTGCCTTTTGAAGCCCCGGGCCTCTTAGCTCTCCTTAGCTCAGGATGGTGTATAAGTCTTAACTGATTGACTGCCTTTGAGTCTCATGTCTTTGTGGGGCGCTGGTATGTTCATATGTAATTAAATGTGTTTGTCTCCTACTAATCTGTCACATGTCCAATTAATTTTTACACTAGCTAAAGAACCTATAAGGAAAGAAGGGGAAAATTTTCCACCTCTACAAAAATGTACCACTTCTGAGACCATCTTATTCACTTTCATTTAGTCCTAGGAAATGCCGTAATACTAGAAAACAGTAAATATTTAGAAAATAATTGTTGGACAATTGTTGTTTAATTGCTTAATTGGTATTTAATAATAATAGGTTGCTTTTGAATTGTACTTTATAATTTTCAAAATACATTCATACACATTATCTCGTTTGCTTCTTGGAACCTACTGTGAAGTAGGCAGAAGAGTGTTAGTATTAAATAGGTCTCAGAAAGCAAATTCAATCACTTTCTGTTATGTTTTAGAGAAAAGATGATAAATTCTAGTTACATTGGTTATTGGACAAAGCTAAAACTGAGGAACATTTTGTGCTTTATCAGAATTCTTTTTTTGGTATTCTAGAAAAAAATTGTATGTCACTTCTGTATTCCTTCTAATTATCTTGAGTTATAGCAAATGACCTTGTTTCCTGAGTCACAAATTGTGATGCGTAGGTATACAGATGTAGAATTACTCTTGGAGTAGTAATACTAGCAATAATGACCTAATACTGGAAAAACAAACCTATGTTCTTGTTCAGGGTATGAGGTGTGGAGAGCACAGATGATATTTCCCTTCCATCATCAATCTCCCAACACACTCAGAAGTTTTGGGATTTGCTATCTTGAGTTGTACTTGAAACTATAGAAAGGTAACCTAGGATTGGAGAGACCTCTACCCCTCATGAGGGTAGTTGTCTCAATTCTAGGGTAACGTGCTGTGAAACTAGGATTCCAAGAAGAGAATGGAGCAGAAAGGAAATGGTGATTTAATAAGAGAACAATCCTCCATGCCTTTTCTTGCCTACTATTTTTCTCTACTTCTGCAGTAGCTCTGACTTTCCTTTGAAGAACCATTTTTCACTCCTTAAGACCTTGGTGGGGCAAATTCACTGGTGGTTTCACCGTTCTAGGACAAGCATGTGACTGTGGCCTGGCTAGTGAATATCTTCCATCTTCCTAAACTCAGTGGTTGTGCAGGGATGCACAGAAGTTTCGAGTTGCCTTAAGACTTTGTTGAAGTTACTAGAATGGAGAAATTCTCCTTCTACTGAAGATGCTAGCTACAAGGAGACTGTATACCCAGAGCTAGTAAGGATTTACTTACTAGAGTGGATAGGTCCTGTCTAAAATGAGCTAACAAAGAAGTAAGAGAAAAGAAGAGATACAGGCTTGGTCTAGATGCTCTTCCTTAGTCCTTGGGTACCTAAGGTCAGTTTTATTTACTTTGGCATTATCAGTTGTGTGACCTCATTTTAAAGTAATTAGCTATCCATTTTGAGTTGACTTTTGTGCAGGGTGTGAGGTAGTAGTCTAGCTTCATTTTTTGGCATGTGGCTGTCCAGTTTTCCCAGCACCATTTATTGAATAGACTGTCCTTGGTCCACTGCATTTTCTTTGCTCCTTTGTCAAAGATTAGTTGTTCATAGATATGCGGCTTTAATTCTGGGTATTCTATTCAGTTCCATTGGTCTTTCTGTCTGTTTTTGTTCTAGTACCATGCTGTTTTAATTATTATGGCTTTGTAGTATAGTTTGAAATCAGAGAGTGAAATTCCTCCATTTTTTTTTCTTTTTAGTTAGAAGGGCTTTAGCTATGTGAGGTTATTTGTGGTTCCATATGAATTTCATGAGTATTTGATCTATTTCTTTGAAGAATGTCATTGAGATTTTTATTGGAATAGCATTGAGTCTGTAAATTGCTTTTGGTAGGATTGCCATTTTGATAATGTTAATAATTCCAATCCATGAGCAAGGGATGCCTCCATCTTCTTGTGTCTTCTTCTATTTCTTTCAACAATATTTTATAGTTTTTTTGTTAGATTTATTCCCAGATATTTGATTTTTTTGAGACCTGAAACCATAAAATTTATAGAGGAAAATATAGGCAAAACTCTACACGACATACATCTCAGCAAAATCTTTAAAGACACATCCCCCAAAGTGAAGGAAGTGAAGGACAAGATAAACAGATGGGATTACACAAAATAAAAAGCTTCTATACAGCAAAAGAGACATTAACCAAAACTAACAGACACCCTACCAGCTGGGAAAAGATCTTCGCACACAATACAACCGATAAAGGACTGATAACAAAAATTTACAAGGAATTCATGCAACTCAACAAAAACAAAGCCAATAACCCAGTCAAAAAAATGGGCAGAAGAGCTCAAAAGGCACTTCTCCAAAGAAGAAAAGCAAATGGCCAACAGATACATGAAAAAATGTTCAACATCACTTATAATCAAGGAAATGCAAATCAAAACCACAATGAGATACCTGTGAGGATGGCACACATTAAAAATGCAGGCAACAACAAATGCTGGAAAGGATGTGAGAAAAAGGAACTCTTCTACACTGCAGGTGGGAATGCAAACTAGTCCAACCACTATGGAAAGCTGTATGGCAATTCCTCAAACTGCTAAACATGGAGCTTCCATATGACCCAGCAATACCACTTTTAGGAATCTACCCAAAGGACACAAAAACACTAATCCAAAAGGATACATGCACCCATATGTTCATTGCGGCACT
>PVIJ01009749.1:26914-64950 GCA_004024925.1 Scalopus aquaticus
TGGAAGCAACCCAGATGTCCAAAAATAGATGATTGGATCAAGAAGATGTGGTACATATACACAATGGAATACTATTCAGCATTCAAAGAAGATAAACACATGCAATTTGCAGCGACATGGATGGAATTAGAGGGGATCATACTCAGTGAAATAAGCCAGAAAGAAAGAGAAAAATATCGAATGGTTTCACTTATAACAGTACTATAGGGAAACCAAATAGGAGAGAGACACTCAGCGGGGGGTGGGGGGAACTGCTGGGTATGGGGGGAGGGGAAGATAAGGGCACAAAATGGAGTAGAAAAGGACACAAGGGACCACAGAGATGGATCACGGGTGAATTGGTGGTGGGTTACCCAAGGGGAATACAAAATGTAAAAGACATAAATAACAATAAAAAATATATTAAAAAAATAAAGTAATTAGCTAATAATTCTCTCTCTCCAAATCAGTATAGGTTATATTTCGAGGATTGTCTTTTTTTGTGACTCAGCCTACTGATGGAAGCATGCAACTTGGGGTAGTAAGGTCAGAAAGACACATAAAACATGACAAATCTTGGCTAGGAAGTCATTCGTGGGAGATAGGAGTTCCATCTCACACAGCAGCCAGGTGGAGAACACGAAAGATTATAATTCACTCACATCTAAAGAGGGCAGTGTGGGTGTGTGTGAGTGCGGGGGCAGTAACAAGCAATACAGTCAAATAATCACATGGAAATGTTATTTTGCTGGCACGGCAGGTGGGTGCTGTGCTAAAGGGGACGTATGGGAATGGTTTATAAAGATATGTGGTTGCCATAGTCAACTAGAAATTGGAGGTAAAATATAATTGCTATTCGCATGTTTGAATCCAAGGAGCATTTTGTTGTGATCAGGTTATAAGAAGTGCCTCTGACATACGCAAATACCATTAACAACTCACTTCTTTCACATGTGAGAAGATGTGAAAAGGAGGTGAGTTGTAACAATAAACCTTTCGTGACAAGAATTCTCCACCTGGCATCCATGCTCAGGATAGCCTGAGAGGATCTGTAAACCTCTTGACATTATACGCATGTATGTGCATTTTCCTGGAAAGAGCATCCAATTTTCCAAAAGGTGGGGAATCAAAAGACAATTGACTGACCCTGGAGGGCACGCCTTACTCCCATTGGTAAATCAGCTGCTACTTCCTGTGAATTCCTGTGAATTAAGAAGTGAGCCACTTTCTGTCAGTCTCTGAGAGAGTCTGGCACTGGGGAAAGCAAACTCAGGAACCGTAAGCCTGCCGCATGAGGGAAAGTAGCATTGTCCATCTGCAGGGAGAGAAAGGTGGGAAAAAATGTCACGGAGAATGAAGTCATGAAGACATGTGGCCCCCAGACAGGCTGAGGGAGCTGAGCTGAGTTGGACAGCTTGCTGGTTCTTGGTTCAGGGGCCACCAGGTGCCCAAAGCCTGGTTCTCCCCCTGCCTCGCCATCTGTGAGGCAACGCTGTGTCATCCCCATACATTTGCCTTTTTTCCCTCTTTGGTTAATCTGGTTCCAGTTTTTGCAAATATGAGTATCAAATGAAACAAGGAATTACACAGTTAAAAGAAATGAAAAGATTGTTATTGGAAGAGGAGGGGAAACAAGTGAGGGCTTTTATATATATCGTCTTCCTCAAACTTGACTGAATTTCTGCCATTTTATTAGCTGAGGAAATGGAAGGGTTAAAACCTTTCCTAAGTCACATAGCTAAGAAGGAAAAGATTTTATTTACATTATAGCAATTTTTTTTTTACAGTATAAATAACTTTCTGGTAACATGAGTTACCAGGTAATGTTAATGCAAATTGACAAGTGATGACTTCATAGATCTTCTTTTCCTGGAACCACTGGCTCTTCCAAAGAACTTTTCACTCTTTTCAATCATAAATCATTTACCCTCTTTATTTAAAAAAAGTCAGTGCTGTTTCTTATTTGCTATTTTAAATAAAAATTTACCTTTTTGTTATTGAAATATGTTTGTGTAAATTATACAAAAAAATTGAAAATGAAGTAATATAGAAATAGAAAGGAAAACCTTCTGCCCTCATTGTTAACATTTAGGTATATTTTCTTCTGAAATATTTTACTTTGCATAGTTTGGCATATTTTATATTTTGTCTCTTGTAGTTGAGGCCATGCTGTATTATAATTGTGCTTTGCCAAGTTTCTGATGTTGCTAAACTTTGAACCTGTAGGAAGCATTGACTACTACTATGGCTACTATTTTCCTACTATCATTACAACTATTTCTATACCATTATCTAAATTTTAGAACCTTTCCTTACATTTATAAAATGCATTCATTTCTGTGATCTTTTTAAAATTTAATTTTATTTTGTTAAGAGACAATATGATATCTATGTTTTCAACAAATTTTTAAGTGTATAATACAGTTTTGTTCACTGTGGATACAATGTTATACAGCAGATTTCTAGAACTTATTCATCTCGTTTGACTGAAGCTTTATGCTCATTAATTAATGATTCACCAGTTTCCCCTCCTCTAGCCACTGGTGCCCACAATTTCATTCTTTGATTCTGTGAATTTGACTATATTATATGCCTCATATAAATGAAATCATACAGTAGTTATCTTTCTGTGACTGACTTATTTCATTTAGCATTAAGTTCTAAAGTTTAATCCATGCTGTCACAGATTGCAGAATTTCCTTTTTAGGGTCCAATAATATTCTATTATATGTATATAGGCATGTATTGCTTAATGGCATTTCAGTCATTAATAGACCACATATACAGTGGTAGTCACTATAGGCTATACCGCATAATCTAGGTGTGTAGTAATCTATACCATATAGATTTGTGTAAATATACTCTATGATGTCCACAAACAATGTAATTGTCTAACACATTTCTCAGAATGAGTTCCTGTTGTTAAGTAATGCTGAGTGTACACCACATTTTCTTTATCCATTCATCTGTTGGTGGGCATTTAGATTGTTTCCACATTTTGGCTATTGTGAATATTGCTGTGGTGAACTTGGGGGTGTTAATATCGCTTCAAAATTCTGATTTTAGTTCTTTTGGATAAATGCCCAGGATTGGCATTGCTGATCATATGGTAGTTCTATTTTTAATCATGCTATTTTCCATAGCGGCTATACTATTTTACATCCCCACTAACAATTACAAGAATTTGAATTTCTCTACATTTCTCATATATACTTGTCTTTTGCTTTTAGATAACTTAGTCATCCTGGCAAGTGTGAAGTGGTATCTCATTGTAGTTTTGATTTGTATTACCCTGATGATTAAGTATTTTAAATTTAGGTATTTATTTTTTTCTAATGAGTTGTGTGAATTCCTTTTGTATTTTATGGATTAGCCTCTTTAAGATATATGGCTTGTAAACATTTTCTCCCATTTTGTAGGTTGCTTTTTCACTGCTGATTGCTTTCTGGGCTATACAGCAGCTTTTTACTTAGGTATAGTCCTCCTTGTCTATTTTTACTTTTGTTGCCTGTGCTTTTGGTGTCATAGCCATCAAATTATTGCCAAGACCACTATTATGAAGTTTTTCCACTTATGTTTTCTTTTAGAGTTTTATAATTTCAGGTTGTACATTTATGTTTTTAACCCATTTTGCAATGACTTTCAGGTCAGGTCTAAGGTAAGGGTCCAGTTTCATTCTTTTGCATGTGGATAGCTTGTTTTGTCTGTACCATTTGTTTAAGAGATTATACTTGACATGCTTGTTGAAGATCAGCTAACTATTTCTTTGTGGATTTATTTCTGGACTCTCTATTCTGTTCCATTGGTTTATATATCTGTCTTTATATCAGATCTTTATGTCAGTATCACCCTATTTCAATTATTATAGTTTTGTAATCTAGTTTGAAATCAGAAAGTGTGACAAATTCCTACTTTATTCTTGCTCAGAATTTCTTTGGCTCTTTGGGGTCTTTTGTTGTACCTTGTGATTTTTAGAATTACTTTTCCTATTTTTATAAAAATACCTTTGGAATTTTGATAGGAATTGCAATGACTCTGTGGATCACTTCAGTAGCTCGAAAATTTTTGCAAAATTAAGTCCAGTCTGGGCCTCTGTGGTGGCGCAAGGGGTTAAGTTTCAGCACTATGAAGCTATCCACAGCTACTGCAGCACCAAGTTTGATCCCCAGCCAGAGAGCTAACCCACATGGCACAGCAGACCTCTACTGTCTTGCCTGCTGCTCCCCTCAGCAGTGTTTTTCAGTAGATCTGCCTGTTCTGCTCCCCACTCTGTCTCTGGTGAATCCTCTCACCTCCTGTATCGCTGGCCTCTACCCCAGTTCTTGTATTAATAAATAAGTAAAAATAAATCTTTTAAAAAAATTAAGTCCAGTCCATGAACATGGGTTGTTTTTACTTTTGTTTGTTTATTTTAAAATTTCTTTCATTACTGTTGTGTAGTTTTTAGTATACAAGTCTCTCATCTCCTTAATTAGCTTTATTCCTAAGAAAATTATTCATTTTAGAGCTACTGGAAATGAAATTGTTTTACCATTTTCATTTTTAGGTAGTTCTTTGATAGTGTATAGAAATAAGACTGACATATATTGATTTTGTGTTCTGCAACTTTCTGAATTTATTGTTCTAACAGGTTTTTTTAAAATGCAATCTTTATGGTTTTCTATATATAAAGTCATTTTTTACTTCTTCCTTTCCAATTTGTTTGACTGTTTTCCTTTTTCTTTCTTAATTGCTCTGTTTAAAACTTCAAGTATTATGTTGGCTAGAAGTACTAAGAGTGGGTTGCCCATGTCTTGTTCCTGATCTTAGAGGAAAAACTGGAGAGTTTTTCATTACTGAGTATTATGTTCTCTCTGGGCTCATTATATATAGTCTTTATCATGGTGAGTCACTTTCCTTCTATTCCTGGTTTGTTTAGAGTTTTTAATCATAAATGGATGCTGAATTTTGTCAAATACTTTTTTCCAGCATGTATTGAATTAATCATGTGATTCTGTTAATGTGATGTATCACATAAATTGACTTTTTTGTGTTGAACTATTCACGCATCCTAAGGACAAGTCATGTTGTTTGATCATTTCATATGCTGCTGGATTCAATTTGCTAGTCATTTGTTGAGGTTGAAATAATATCCTTTATTAACCAGGATATTTGCCTGTAGTTTTCTTGTGTTGTCTTTATCTGAATTTGGTTTCAGGTTAATGCAGGCCTTGTAAAGTGTATTTGGAAGTGTACTCTCACAAATTTTTGGGAAGAATTTAAGGAGTGGCATTAAGTCTTCTTTAAATGTTTGGTAGAATTCACCAGTGAACTCATTTGGTCCTGGGCTTTTCTTAATATAAAAGTTTTTGATTGCTGATTTAATTTTTATTTTAATTATAAGTCTACTTAGGTTTTATGATTCTTCATGTTTCAGTCTTGGAAGCTTGTATGATTCTAGGAATTCATCCACTTATTCTATATTATTCGGTTTATTGGTATATAATTGTTCATAATAATCTCTTATGATCTCTGTAACTTCTGTAGCATCAATTTAATCTGTTCTTTTTCATTTCCAGTTTTATTTATTTGAGTCTCCTCTCATTTATTCTTAGTTTAGGTAAGAATTTTTCAATTTTGTTTAACTTTTCAGAAAAATTTCTCAGTTTCACTGATCTTTTCTATATTTTTAGATTCTTTAGTAGTCTGTTTCTAATCTTTGGGATTTTTCTTTCTTCTGCTTAGCTTGTCCTTTTTCTCACTCCTTGAGATATAAAGTTAGGTTGTTTACTTGAGATCTTTCTTCTTTTTTAATGTAGACATTTTATCTCTATGTTTATAAGCTTCTTTGTGCTGCATCCTATACGTTTGGCATGTTGTATTTTTTTAGTTTGTCAGGATACTTCCATACTAGCCAAACTATGGAAACAACCTAAGTATTTATCCATGGATTAGTGAGCAAAGATGTCATATTACTCTCTTAGCAACCTTCAAATAAAAAGCACAATATTATGGCAGTAGTTGCTGTGCTGTATAGTACATCCTCGTGACTCATTTATTATACATCAGGAGGTCTGTATCTCTTGATCCTCCCCTCCACATCTTTACCCACTCCCTAGCCCCATTACTTTCTGGCAACCACCAGTCTGTTTTCTGTATCCACGAGGGGTATTTTTTTGTCTTGTCTGTTTGTTTTGATTTTTAGATTTCACATATAAGTGAAACCATGGGGTATTTATCTTTATCTGTCTGACTTATTTCACTGAGCATAATAACCCTTAAGGTTCATCCATGTAGTCTCAAATGATATTGTGATATTTAATCCTCCTTTTTTTGTGTGTGTGTTGTGTAATTCTCGCCTTAGTTCTGTCTGTGTTTATTTTCTGTATTTAGGTACTCTTAATTTTGGGTGCATATTTATTTTTAATTGTTAAAATAAATCCTGGTGGATTGACCCTTTATCACTATATAATGTCTTTTTTGGTCTCATGACAATTTCTGATGTAAAGTCTGTTTTTCTGATATAAGTATACTACCCCTACTGTCTTTTGGCTGCCATTTGCATGAATTAATTTTTTCTATCCCTTTACTTCCAGCCTTTGCATGTCCTTAAATCTAAAGTGAGTTTATAGCATATAATTGGATTATATCATCTTAAATAAATCTTCATAGTTCTATAAATAATGCAAATCCTTTTGTACTTCTATCTCTAGGGGAAGAAAGTGGTATTTACAGACCAAATGACTTGCTCAAGTCCTTGTGTAGTGAGTGAAAGAGCTGGAACTAGACCCAGTCTTCTTAGTGGTAGTACAGTCTGGTTTCCATAGAACCACTCACTACCTCTCTCTATCCCATCCTCTCCTACAGACACATGAGATGCTGCCAAACTCCTGAATGTTCTTCAAAAGTGAATCACAAATGCAAGATGAATGATTTGCTCTCAGGGGTAAGGGCTATACCTGTACCCTGTTACAGATATTATCTTGTACCCCCAGCCTCAAATTTTGGTAGCTACATGCTTGAAATCTCCATGGCTAATATATTGTCATGGTTCTAGGACTCAAGAGTACTAGGTGGTCTTATCTATCCTTTTCTTGTATCATTTGTAGCCCCTTTATTATTAAGTGATATAAAAATTAGATATCTCTATTTTGTCTTGGTAGCTGTCATGGAGCTTAATTGTGCCTCTTTTTAGACTGGTAAATCAATTGAGACAAAAGTTTGGTGAAATAGAGCTGCCTGGGAATGTTAATGTGGAACAGAGCTTTTCAGCAAGCAGACCCAATGACACTTCCTAGTAGAAGGGAGGAAAGGGGCATATTCATACTGCCTGAGCCTGGCAGCACTTTCCATTGTATAATCAGAGTCTAAAGCTTTCAAGGAAGCTTCCAGAGAGTCTTAGAATACTTTGGGAAATTTCTTTCTCTGAAGCGTTATAATAGAAAATAGCAGGAAAGTTTGGGATTTGGATAAACTAGTGTCTTTCATATGTTTTTTGATATGGTCCACAGTAAGAAATACATTGTGACAGTGTGTGTGTGTGTGTGTGTGTGTGTGTGTGTGTGTATGAAACAAAAGTTTCAGCAAGTAATACCTTTACTATTTGCTGTGTACTCCTGTGTACTCTGATAATTCTATTCCAGTCCAACCCATTAACATATATGTTAGTTATGACTCACTATATATGTTTTATTATCCACTAACCCAACAATAGTTATGATTCTCAAATTGGAACATTCTGAGATAAACTTCAGTTCAAGTTCTTCTTTTCTGCAACATCTCTATCAGTAAAAAGGACATGATGCATCTTCTATAGGTAATTGTATCAATGAAATGCTGCCTGTGCCCACTAGGCCAGCTCTGTGGTTTGGTTTTTCACTGCTTTCATCCTGGAGCTGAATACACGGTCTGGTACTGGCCAGATACGTGATGGTTCTTTTCACTGTTCTCCCAGTTCCATCCTGCTCATGTGTTACTGGAGCATGCAAGTCACATTAGTCACTGGGGACCATCAGCTCCCTCTCCCCCACCCCCCAGTGAAGATACAGAGCAGGAAAACTGAAACTAATCATTGTATGGGCTTTCATGCAAAAAATATTACAGAAGTTGTTGTAATCAAGTGATCAGCTAAACCTTTATTTATGGAGTAGATATTAAAAATAAAAACCTGGTATTGAACCAAGCTGGACTCCAAGGGACTTTATATTTTTTGCATTCCCACTTACTAGGAGATTACTGGATTGAAGAAGCAATACAAATATATTGAAAAGTGATTAGTATGAAACCTATTTTAAATCAAACGGCTTCATCTTGTCTCTAACTGCCATGTAGAGACTCCTAGACGAGTTACTGAGTGCAGTCTGACTCAGCAATTCCTCATTTTCTCCTTATCAATGATTATTAGGGGACCATCTGCTGACAGTTATGGCAGACCACCACACTGCAGCCTTCTGTCTGAAGACCCTTGTCATAAAAGACTAAAGAACCAATTCCAAAAGATTAAAGGACAATAACAAAAAAAGCCCTAAAGATTCACTCCAAACAAATCTCTACTTCAAAACAGGTGACCCAAGCTCCAACCACTTCCCTTCTTGACCTTTCCCAATTCACCATCATCTGCTCTGGGTGGAACCCTTCTTCGGACCGCCCCTCAGCCGTGGACCCAGGTCCTGATCCCTGCTCTCCATAAATGCTTTCTGGATTATATCACAGCCTCATGATATCTCTGTAGTTTCTCAGGCAAGGGAATCTATGCCATCTGCGTGATAGAGGTAATAAAGACAGAGAGCCTCAACATTTCTTAGCAGATGCAATTTTCATACACAATTGACTGAGAAAACTGTGTAAAAGCTCCAAGGAATTCATAAATAAATGAATTTTAAATGGATCTACAGATTATTCATCTTTCTCGTCTAGGTATATATTTCTTAACTCAGTTCAACTATAACGAATTGGAGGACTCATAACAGCTGAACCCTATTGCTAAGAGAAAGGGCTTTGGAGGGAGAGAGTTGTGAATTTGTCCCACTGCTGCCACTTACTGACTCCGTGGCCTTTGACTAGTGACTTAAACTCATAGCTTCTCTACTTGCAAATGGGACTGGTCATTGTAACTGCCTCAGTGCGTTTTGGGGGAGATTAGTGGGTTAAGGTATGTAAAACTCGGGATACTGTTGTGGGTTTACTGTATTTTAGGGTCCAAGTCCTTTGGCAGCAGGAAATCAAAGAAAGGAAACATCACCACAGTGGGGTGGCCTTCCTCTGGCCTCCGAAGCACATGGGATTGTAGGTCCTTCCAGAAACCTACAGCATTATTTAGCCATCCTGTGCTAGAGAAGGAAGGAAGGGCAATAATTGTTTTCATAATGGAGGACATCTGACACACAAGTTGGAGGTTTCCTAAGCCTTCTAGAAAGTGGGAACAAATTAAGCACAGGGAGAGAAGTGAAAAACATCAAAGAGGCCTGGTTTGAGGTCCAGATGCTTGATGGAGCTGAGGTCGCTGAAACCACTCTGAGGTCCAGTGTCCTAGTCTGCCTCTCCCGGAGGGTGACAGAGAAAAGGGGAAATATGAGGGCAGTGCAATCACAACTTTGTGTTTGGTGACACCGACTGGGGACAATCAGTCTTTATTTTTTCCCAGAATGATACTCTATGTGGAATGCCACCTGTGCCAATCTGCTTCTCTCCCTGTGTCCCCTGCCCTGTGTTGCTCTGCTTTTATTCCTCCTCCTAATATGCCACACCCTCCCCTCCCTGTCTGGTCTAGCTGACCTAGGCCTTAGTAGACACTAAGGTGTCAGGCTGTGTCCAACCCTCGGGGCACCCTTGATGCTGGGTGAGTCAAGGAGTGACAGCTGCGGGGCTCACTGGCCTGGGAAGCCAGGGGCCAAGGGTGTGGTTGCAAAATACAAAGCAGGGGTTGAATGATGCGAGGGGTAAAACGTCAGGTTGCCAAACTGGAAAGGCAAAAAGTATCAGAATTCAGAGAAACGAGCACCTATGGAAACGAGACATGCAGAAAGGAGTGCTGGTGTTGAGATTTTGTTCAGGAACTGGATCATGAGCCTTGCTGCTGGGTTTTAGCTGGGTCATAGACTCAAAATATGGGAATTATCCTGTGGTCTGTGTCACTGTGGAGTCACTGAGCTCTGTGGGCTTTTGTGATGGTCACTTGTCCTGTGCATACCAAGCCCACTGGGATGACGTGTCCCTCTGTCTTCTGTCCCCCCCACCCCGCCCCAGTGAGGTGGCCTAATCCCACGCTGCAGCCCCTCACCACTTCTCCGCGGGGCTTCAGTAGCAGGCTCTGCCTGGCTGGATTCTGAGCGCTCCACTTCTCTCCAGCATCAGGCCCCTTCCCTGCAGGGCAGGCATTTTGCAGATAAGGAGATGGAAACCCACGCAAGTCCCATTGCTGGCTCAAGGTCACTTAGATAACTGGCGACCCAGGGATTTCTCACCCTTTCGGTGCAGGAGGCTTAGCGCCTAAACCCATTTCCAGAGGTCTGCAAAATGTTATTTTAATTTCTTGAAAAAAACCAAAAGGCAAAAAGAACATCATCGTAATCCACGCATATGTACTAGTGACTCTGGTTTGGATCATATGTGTCTTTGTGAAACTTCTGTTTTAATCTGTGGATTGTACCCTAATTCGAATTCCTATTGAGACCCTCCTCAGAGAAGTTTGAAAACCACGGTCTATTTCTTTGTTTCTCCAATTCTTTTCTTGGTTCATCTATATCAGGATGACCTTAAGGAGGGCTTGTCAGAATGCAGGTCCCAAGGCCTGCCCACTTGGAATCTCTGTGAGTGGGGTTTCAGTAAACCAGCACTTTCCACAGCCCCCTATGTTTATGTTCCTAACACGCAGGGAGCTGTTCGCTCTGTGCTGGGAGCACTTCTTTGTGTGTTGCGTGCATTGTTTACTTGTTAGTACAGGTTTGGAGTGAGACGTGGAAAGCTGCGTGATGGACGGGCGTGCAGAGCAGCCCCGATGCTGCCCTCCCCCACACTGTGCTCCTCTGCCACGCTTGTGACGGGACACTCCAGTTTGCCATTCTCTCATTTAAAACATGAAGCAGAGGGCCTCCCTGGTGGCTTAGGTTTAAGTCTCAGCACTGTCACCACCACGGCCTGAGTTTGTCCCAGCCAGGGAGCTGCCCCACACATGGTGCAGCAGACCATATGTGGTCCCGTTTCCCTCACGGCTCCCCTCAGCAGTATATTTCAGTGGATCCTCCTGTTCTGTTCCCCACTGTCTCTGGTGAATCCTTTCACCCCTTGCTCCTCTGGCCTACCCTCCAGTTCTTCTATGCATAAAGAAAGAAATAAATATTTGAAATAAATAAATAAAACATGGAGCAGAGACCTGGAGACTCTCACATAGCAGTAGCCCAGAGTTACACAAAGAGTTACCAGAAGAGCCAATATTAGGACCCAGGCACCAGCCACAGGCTTCTCTGCTCCTGTGGAGCTGTTGTCCAGTGGCTGGCTGGCGCTGCGGCCTTTGATATCCCAAGGGGTGTCAGGACAGACTTCCTGAGCTATTTGTCTGTAGCAACATTTCTCTTTCCTTGTCTTAGTCCATTGAGGCTGCTCTAACAAATTACTCCAAACTGAATGTCTCATAAGATAAACTTTGTGTTTCACAGTTCTGGAGACAGAGAAGCCACCAGATCCAGGATCTGGTGAGAACCCTCTTCCTGGTTTGCAACTGGTTACCTTGTAGTTTTATCCTGACATGGCAGAGAGAGAGGAGGAAGGGAGAGAAAAAGAGGAGTAGGAGGAGGAAGAGAGAGAGGAGAAAGTAGGGAAGGGGAGGAGGGGGGAGGGGGAGAGAGGGAGGGAAACTGGGAGTGAGGGAGGGAGGAGAAGAGAACAGAGAGACGGGGCTAGCCAGCTCACTAGCCTCTTCCTCTTATAAGGACAGCAATCCTAGGCAAGGATTCAATAATGGAAGAAGTCTAAAAACATTTCCAACATGAGGTCTCACTCTCGTAACTAATCACTCCCACAATATCACCCCCTAACATCACATTAGGGGTTAGAATTTCAATGTATGAATTTGGAGGGATATAAATATTCAGTCCATGGCACCCTCCCATGCAACCTCAGCTGCCCCCTTGGGCAGCACCCACTCTTCTTCAGAGGCAGCATCCTGCGTTTTCCCTGCCACAGAATGGCCTCATTACTGGAGTTCTCTCAGCAGCCACACAGAGCTTCTGGAAAATGTTGCAAATGCATTCTCTTCCAACCCTTAAAATTTATGTTAGGAGTGGTCATCTTCACTTCCACATTCATGATATGATTCACTGGGGGATGAACTGAGTCATGATAATTTATTAAAAAACATAAATCAAATGCTTCTGCACTCAGTACCTGTGACTTCCATTGCTATGAACAAGTAAGAATATGGCGGATCTAATGCCCTGTCTTTAAACAGCACTGAATTCCCACTTGGTGTAGTTTTCCCTCGGATTCCAGCAGGGAGAGAGGTGTGTGTGTGGGGGTGGGGGGGTTTGGGGGGGCAGCAGTTTGTTCCGTGCAAGCAGTGGTAGAAAGATGACTTTTCAGCACACTTCCTGATTTCATGGTTGCGGTCCTCAAAGCCCTCCTCCCCACTGACTTCTTTTCAAAAGCACAATCCTGACTGTGTTCTTTTATGCCTAAAACTCTTCAATAGCTTCCTCTGCCAGGCTGTTTAACCCAATACCTTTTGAGACAGTTGGTGTTCTGGTTATCTGCTTAACAAACGAACACAAAACAGTGGCTTAAAATAATAATCACCATTAAATTTGCTCCCACATCCAGGGCTTGGCTGCCTAGCTGTGCGTATTTTGCTAGGGGAATGTTTCCTCTTCCCACTGAGGTTATGACTTGTCACACTTCAGATAAAGTGCCTAATTTTGCAGTCTGCCTTTCAGTTTTCTTCTAAAACTTTCCCTAGGTAAGATACATTTAGAAGGAGAGATGAGTCCAAAAATGTTCATCTGTGTTCTGAGGTCTAGTAATGAGTTTAAAAAAAACCCTGTCTTGCAAGAGAAATTAGTATTGCTTGAAACCTATCTACTAAAAATTTTCTTGGGAATGTATAGAGAGAAGTGCTGATTAAATTCAATCTCACAGGGGCCTCCGTGGTGGCCTAGGGGTTAAGTCTCAGGGTACTACCACTTCTGTGTCTCACCACAAAGGCTTGAGTTCTATCCCCAGCAGGGAGCTGAACCACATGGCTTAGCAGACCTCTCCTGTCTTGCCCGCTGCTCCCCTCAGCAGTGTATTTCAGGTGACCTGCCTGTTCTGCTCCCCACTCTGTCTCTGGTGAATCCTCTCACCCCCCCGCACCTCTGGCCTACACCCCAGTTCTTCTACACAAAAATAAATAAAAATCTTTTAAAAAATTCCAATCTCACAAATGCTATCTGCAGCTATCTGCAGTGAGTGTACAGTGGAGTAAGCATAAGAATTAAATGGTCTTAGCTACTGGGTGTTTACAGTTTCACTGGGGAGCTTGCCAAGGGACCACCAAACACTGAATGAGCCATTCGATCCTCCTGTGAAGTGGGTGGGGACTCGGGCTCCGGCACCCCTGAGCAGGCGTGCAGGACCAGCAGCCCCCAGCAGGGCCTCTTGAGAGTGCGCATGCCTCATCCTTGGACAAAATTGAAAACTTTTCATTTTGAGTTAATTTTAGGCTCGCTAAAAGGTTTCAAAAATACTACATCGAGCTTCATTATATACCCTTCACTCAGTTTTGCCCAGCTGAGTCCATAGCACATGTGCTGAAACCAGGAAATTAACACTGACACAACAGTATTAATAAACCCACAACCCATATTTAAATTTTGAAAGTTGGCCTGTGAATGGCCTTTTTCTGGTCCAGGAACCTACCCTTCCCAGTAGGGAACCTGGAATATAATGATAGGCAATACTAGTAATACTGCTATTTCTAACTATTTTAACAACAGCTAATATTTCTTAAGTGCCTTGTGTGTGTCCAGCACTGTCATTGTGTTGCACTTTGTACCCACTTAGTCCTCCTGGCAACTCTTTGAGTTTGGTTCTGTGAGTATCCAAATCGTTCAGAAGAGGAATCTGGATACAGAGAACTCAAGTGACTTGTCCAAGACCTTGGAATGCTAACTGTTGGAGGCCAACTCACCTGACTCCAGAAGACATGCAGAATCTCAACCTCTCCGTTATATTTCCTTTGGTAAAAAAGGGTCATTCTGCAGTGGCAAATGGTAAAGATCTGTGGGAGAGCAGATGACATCTGCACCCTAAATAATTAAAGCCATGTTGCAATAGAATTATATTCACGGAGGAGGAAGTCGTATCCCTGCCCTTGTGAAGGCTGTCCTAGAGAGTGGGTGATAGCTCAGCTCCTGAATTCACCAGCCTCAAGAGCTTTCCAGGGGATAAGGGCAGTGGGAGATGCACCTTCTGGGAGGAAAAAATAGCAGTAAGGGCAGAGAGGAGGGACAGCATCTGTGTTCCCCACAAACTGGGCCCAGGGGTTTGTGGGGTGTTACAGGGTGAGACCAGACAGGCAGGCATAAGGGATAGGAAGGGGCCATGAATGTCACCCCCGGTAGGTAACTAGAGGTGCAGACAATAAAGTGCTCCAAGAGTTCAGAGAAGAAGAAATCCTTGCCAGAAGCAGGAATTAGAGAAAGCTGCACAAAAGCCTTTGAGTGAGATCCTGAAAAATAGGTCTGATTTGGAGAGGTCAAGAGAAGAATCCTTGGAGCTGAATGAATGTCAGGAGCTGAGTTGTGATACTAAAAACATTCAGGTTCTGTTGGGAGATCCCAGTTGTTCATTTGGAGAAGATGCATTTTGGAGGAGGTGAAGCTGGAACAAAGTCTGGGGCCACATATTTCTTTCATGCTGGGTAAAGAAATGTCGGCTTCCCTTCATGTCCACTGAAGGCTTTTTAACTGGGGATTGACAGTGTCAGAGGTTGGAGGTTGGAGGGGGGGACAGAAAGCCATCAGGGGACCAGATGGGGACTGAGATGCTGAGGCTTCTACCAGGATGAAGGCAGTAAGCATTGGGAATTGCTCTATTTCAGGAAGATCAATGAGTAGGAACGTTCAATAAAATGAGTTAGCAAGCCAGAGGATGTCTCCATGAGATAAATAACCCATTTCCAATCTCGTGGTACACTTTGGAAGCACAAAGATTTGGCTTTTCTTTCAAGCAAATTCACAGGGGCTGGCCAATTCTGAACCTGTCTAATGGGTTAATTAGTTTAGGTTTGCTTGTTTTTCAAAGCCTCAGTTTTCACAACCACAGCTGAGGACTATGCTGAAATCATGCCTCGTTCTCAGCAGGAGGCTTTAGACAGATCCAAGAGAACTGTTGGTTCAAGTGCAGGGAAATGCACTCATCCAATAACTTCATAGTAATTTTACCAATTTTACTTCAGTGCAACAAAAGTTTGTTTCAAATGACCTTGAACGAAATTGGACCACCTCCCATGTCCACCAGGAACAGATGGAAATGTGTGTGCAGACGGCGAGAGAAGAATTTATTGTGAAAGTTCTTGAAAAATCATGTCTCCTGCCAGCGTTAGAACAAGTATCAATGTAAGATCACGCACTGTGCTGGCATAAACAATAAAAATCTGATTTCATTGCTGTAAACAATATTTTTTAATGAAGGCATATGTGTGTGCTCTATTTTCTCCATAAAGCTATTGCGAATTTTTGTTTCAACTTTAAACATTTAAGTTAAAGAGCAAGAAATCTGAAGTTTGCAATTTGAGATAACCTTAATTATCTTATGATAACTAGAAATTTCAAGAAAGAAAATGTCTCGAGCAAGAGAACCATAACATCATTCTCACCAGAATCCCTGCAAAATGCTGCAGTATTTCTGCTTCTGGGGTACTCTCAGAAAATTTCCACTCTTCATCAAGAGACTGAGTCTATATTCTTTTGCCTTGAAACGGATGAGGGACACTTTGCAACTACCTCGATTACTAGAATGTGGTGGAAGTGACACTTCTAAGACTGAGTTATGAAAGGTGACATGATTTCCACTTGGCTCACGCAAGATACTTACCTTTGAAATCTGCTACTGTGTTGTGAGGGAGCCCGGGCCACATGGAGAAGCGACATGTAGCTGTATAGTCAACAGTCTCGGATGGGCTGAGCCCAGCATTAGCCACCAAATATAAGTGTAAGTTACCTCCAGGTGATTCCAGCTCCAGCCGTGAATCATACCTGCTGGAGTAAATTGGAGCAGAAGCAAATATTTCTACCCAGTTCTGCCCAAATTGCAGATACATGTTATTTTAAGACACTGCATTTGGGGATAATTTGTTATACAGTAAAAATCACTGGAAAAGTCCCCCACAAGGCTAGAAAGGAAGAGTATATAATAGGATGCCCTTGAGTGCTGGGTGTTGGACCAAAATTCTTGACCATGAAGAGGCCAGACAGTACTTTAGAAACTTAGAAGGGTGACAGGGGATTTGTAGCAGTCAAGGTCACAAGGCCCCTGTAGTCTGGCAGGGAAGCCAGGCTTCTGCACCACGGGTGCGGCCTGTCCCCTGGAAGCACAGAGATGGCACAAGCAAACGCAGGACAGCAAGGCTCAGTGTCGGGGGATGGCATTATCTGGTGACTAACACCCACTTATAAAGAGCCCCCAGCCACTGGGCCTGAACAAAAATAATCACTGTCTGGAGGCTCCAGAGAGGATAGCAAGGCAGGAAAAGCTAAAGAAATGATTTTCTGTTTTCCTCCTAAATTGTAAAAGAGGAACGCTTGAAGGGAGCGATTGATCAGTTATCAGTGAAAACCTCCTGGTATCTGTAAAGGTTTCTGTGCTTCAAAATCTGAGTGTAATTGGCAGCAAATCAAAGAGGTAAAACATGACCGAGTGCCCACCTCTGCTTCACAGTCAGGGCACTCAGGGCAGTGTTTAGACCATTGGTCCCAGCATTAAAAAAATTCAAATCATCATATACAACTGCACTGATATAGCATGTACATTTAAAGATATAAAATAAAAACCTGAGTAGAATTTCTCCTATGTAAACCACATCCTCTGGAACATAGGATTTATCTTGTGTCTCGCTCTAACTTTTAGTATTAAGACTGTAGACTTACTCAGAGCTTGGCAAAAATCCTGGCCAAACAATTGCATTGCTGTGCGGTCCTGACTATGTCACTTAACCATGCTAGGTTCTAGCTCTGTGATAGTCTGACTAGCTAGCCCCTGAAAGTATAGGCCCCAATGAATCATGACTAAACCACTATGGAAATTGTGTCTTGTTCAGTTAACAGTCCCAGGCAGGTGTTCAGACCGGCTGGAGGTCTCTTCCACGTGGTGACCCAGAGAATTGACTCCTGCTCCGGGACTCTGGTCTGCACAAGTGCCTTTGCAGCACCTGCATCTAGTCAGTGAAAGAGGCAGAAGACTGAGGGAGTGCTCTGACCTTCTCAAAGCTCTGTCTAGGAAGTGGAGGAGAAACAGAAATCAATGGCCATGCCTAGCTACAAGAGGTGCTCTGAGATACAGACAAGCTTTCTACACCTGGCCACCATTCTGGAACCATGGACACAGCGGTAGATTAGATCTCTTCCACTCTCCACTTCCTCGGTTGTAAAACTGTAACTAATGGCATGCTGTTATAAACGAGGCTTATTTGGAAGTCTAAAAGCAGAAAATCCATGTCTGTATTTAACACAGTCCTGGCACATCTGAGGCACTACATAAGCATTCACCCGTCTAGGGAGAGGGAAGAAACAAAAAGGGTGGGGAGGGTGGGGTCAGTGAAAGGGGGAATTGTCTGAGATGGGAGGCCTGACTCCTTGGTCTGATGCTACTAGCTGGTGACCTTGGATAAGTGATTTAGTCTCCCTCTGGGCCTCAGTTTTGTCACCTACGAAATGACTGTGTTGGACTCATGATTTATGGGTTTCCATATCTTCGCACTTTTTACCTGATGTTATTTTATATTTTGGGTAATCACTAGACTGACCCCCTTGAGGACAGAGTCCGTATCTTTTACCCCTAGAACCCTTTGCTGGACTGGACAGTACCTTTTATAAAATTGAGTAACATTGGCTTACAGCACTGATGTGGTTCAGAGGCACCGGATCACAGCTCCTCACACGCCTGTCACCACACCACACCCTCCGAGGCACTCTCAGCCGCCATCATAGCCCATTGTGCCCCTTCCCTCTTTGATTCTCTCCTTCCTCCCCCTCTTCCCCCCACCCCATCTTGTAGCCTCAGTTCCACAGTCAGGTGTCTAAAGCTGTTATCAGTGTGTAGACAATACCTTTTTTCTTCTCTCTGTTTATAAACCCACTCCCATCCCATCCCTCAGGCTCACACTGCTATCTAACGTCATTCATGCTGCTGGAAAAAATGGCCACTGCCTCCCTATCTATCTAAATGCTAAAGGTGCTCAAACCTTCTGGGCTCCATTTGATCAAGGATCTGAGTTAGGGTGTTAGTATTTAATGACTGCAGGCTCTTAAATCTGGGGGGCATCTATGGAGGCCTCACATTGCCTGGTGGCCTTCTCTATTGAGGCTGCAAGAAAAGTGTTCCCCAGAGGGTCCTGGCCTTCTTTGAGAAAATAAATTAATTTCATTTCTCTTCTCTTCCAATTTGTCTTTACTTTTAAAAATGTTTATCGGTAATCTCGAAGCCCAGGCCCCCGCTTCCTCCTCTGTACACCACCCCCAACCAGCACCCCGAAACTCACATGCTCTACTTATGGGCATAGTGGGGACAAACCCAATGCTGCCTGCGTGTGTCGTGGGCCTTCCACATGGGCCAGAGTGCTTCGGCAAAATAGAAAAATCAACAGAAGAACACAGTATAAACATTTATATTATTAACTGGTACATTATTTCTGTAAGGCTCATTTTCCCCCAGGGAAATAGCTTGTCACAAGATTATTGGCAAGGAGCAGGGCAGAACTGTTCATAGACAATAGATTATTTTATATATATATATATATATAAAATTTTATTTATTGAGACAGAGGTGCTGTGACTTGTCCAGAGTCAAAGAGCTAACACAGGGCAGGGGCAAAACTGAGCCCCAGGGCTTTGGGCTCTCAATCTAGCTTTCTTTCCTGGACTGAAGCTACTTTAATATGCAAAACTTTCCAAATCATTTTCCTTTCCAAATGAAGAACTGATCAACTATGTAGAAAAATTGTTTAGGCTTGTTGGCAGAACTTTCCTCCCAAATTCTCATCCTCACCACAGTATTTATAGTCAATTGCCAGGCTGACAGTGTTTACTGCAAATTATAAATGTTTCCACCTGCCTCCTGACTGCACCTGTGAAGCCTGCTTTTGCCATGATTTAGTCAACGGCGGATGTAAGGTCAACTCCCATCTGGACTCCTCTATCTCCTTTCCCCATTTCCTTCTCCTCCTCCTCTTTAATTTCAAGTAGAAAATGGCTATTGGGTAAAGACATGAAATGGGAATGTAGCATTGCTACTCCATCTTTCATTACACTCCAAAGTTAAAATAATTAACGCAGGTGGCAAGGTCATCGGCGTGTGGCCAGCTATTTTGGAAGAGTCATTTTCTACATTTCAGAGGTAGGGTTAAACATTGACTCCAATAAGGTGGAGAATTCTCACAGTAGAACACTCCGCGTGCATGTGTTCCTAACCACAAGCTCTGAGGACCCAAGTGTATTGCCTTTTTCAGTGGTAGTTTTAGATTTTGTTTCCTGCATAATGAATAACTTCAATTCTAATATTAAAAGGCATATGCTTGGGAGATAGTAAAAAAATGGGGTGGGCATGGGGAGAAGCGATTTAAAATGTGAAAACTCAGCAAAATGAACGCATTTTGGGTTTGTTGTCCATGAAAAATGGTAACATGGGCAGATGATGAGGAAAGTGTGATTGTGGCATGTTAGTGACAGATTGAATGGAACATTATGTTGCACTAGTATTATTGTGCAAAGCTGAGGTTAAGAGGACATGAGCTTATGTGGCAGAGTGTCCCAAGGAGATGAAGGTACTCCATGGTTGTGTAGTCTTGTGTTGTCACTGAGTTCTATTTTATTCCATTTATTTTATTGTTAGCCCTCCCTCCCTCCCTCTCTCCCTCCCTCCCTCCCTCCCTCCCTCCTCCCCTCCTTCCCTCCCTCCCCCCTTCCCTCCCTCCCTCTCTGTCTTATGCTACATAACCGTTCACAGTCCTGTCACCAAGATTAGATTGGCTATTTCAGGTCTATTTAAAAATTTTGATCTACCCTTTGATGCCAAATTAATCAATAGTTTAGGGAATAAGGAACTTAGTGCTAGCTTTGATATTAATAATGATGGGGCATCACTGCACCATTCATAGTAACCCCAAGCTGGAAACTACCCAGCTGATCATTAACAGAACAGATAAATTATACTATTTCCAGTCACCCAGTGGAATACTGTGTATCAATGAGAGTGAATGATTTATAGTTTCTTTCTACAATATGGATGAAAACATATACATAATGTTGAACAAAAGGAACTGAGCCCAAAAGAAATAGACCACAAGTCTATTTATAGGCAGAGAACATAAAAACTGGCCAAAGGAACCTATTCTGTTAGAAGCAAGGTCCATATCCTCCTAGCTAAAAGGGAGTGCAAGGGGGGGCTTCCCGAGTGCATGTAATATTTTATTCTGCATTTGGGTCTTAGCTACACTGGCATATTCTACTCAGTTTGTGAAAATTCATTGAGTTGTTCACTTAGTGTTTGTTTGTTCGTTCAGGGCTCCTGGACCCAATTCCACTGAGTGTGTATGGAGGGACATACCACACAATACACAACACTCAGACACCAGGATGGTATCCAATATTTTAATTCAAATTTGACATTATTTACCTAGAGATAGGTTAAGGGCTTGGTCTCCCAAGACTGCCCTCCTCTTCAGCCCCCAGCTGCAAGGCTAAGCTGCCACCTGGGCTTCTGACCAACTGGACAGATTGGAAGTTCCCATGAGCCCATCTGTAGATTTCAGGTTCCAGTTGCAAGCTCAGGTTATTATCTGGGCGTCTGGTCCAATGGTTATAGATCAGAAGCTCATAGGACACCTGCCTCAGTTTCAATTAATTTGCGAGAGTGGCTCAAAGAATTCAGGAACTATTTTACTCACTAGATCCCTGATTACAAAGAATATTATTTAGGAATAACCAGTTGGAAGAGGGTACAGGGTAGTATATGATAAAAGTGGAACATTCATGCCCTCTCTGGGTGTTATCCTCCTTAAATCTGTACATGTTCATCAACTGAGGAGCTCCCTGAAGCCCCCATTTTTGGCTATTATGAAGACTACTTTAGGCATAATAGATTACATCATTGGCTATTGTCAACCTCCAGCCCCTCTCTCTCCAGGAGGCCTGGGAAAGGGACTGGAAATTTTAACCCTCTAATCACATGATTGGTTCTCCAGGCAACCAACCCTTACCCCACTTGCAGGTGTTTTCTAAAAGTTACCTTCATTTACATAACAAAACACCTTTGTCACTCCCAAAACTTGGAAATTCCCAAGGGCTTGGGGGCTGTAAAGCAGGAACTATAGATGAAGACCAAATAAATGTGAGACCAAATACATATGAAACCAAATATATATGAAAATGACCGTGTGTGTGTGTGTGTGTGTGTGTGTGTGTGTGTGTGTATTTCTTATAAATCACATTATCATAGTGTTCCTTTTCTGTATTTCTATTTCAATTTAAAAACTCCCAAAGCATGTCTGGACAGATTTTAAAATAACAACTTTTACAAAAAGACTTGGCATATCATAACCTATATACGTTTGGGGCCTCAGATAGATCAGTCTTGGTATAAACACAATCCAACAAAGAAACAGAGGCTAACAACCAAAGGTAATTACCGTGCAATTCTGGTCTTTCCTTTATCTCCTTTGTCCTCTTACTGCTCTGTAGCCTCCTGTTCCCACTAGGCCCTCATGGCTATTTCCCTGACTTGCTCCTGCTTTTCCAGACTTGTCTATTCCAATTCATCCTCATTCTTCTTATTTGATATTCTTAACACTACACTATGCTTCTTTATTAAAACGAGGTCAGATGAAATATACTAAGCTATTATAATAAACCTTGGGAAGAGAGGATTCTGAAGGTATAAGGGAAAAAATGGAAGTAATGGCCTTGTAAAGGTCTCCTCTTATTAAGGGAGGTAACTATGGGGAATTAAAAGGCCTTGCTGTGTGGAAATAGTTTGCATCTTGTTTAATATAAAGCAAAGGAATAGCTGAGCTTACTTATGACCTTTGGGTGAAGAAGGATAACTGCTAGTATGGTGAGGACTTGCAAATTAATAAGGGGAAGAAAGGAATGAAAATTAATATGATGAAAGCAGCAGAAAGAGGAAACAAAACACAACATTGAAAGCATAACATAAGATGAAATAAATTCTTGCCTGGGTGGGAGGAATTGCCTCCTGATTGCGCTCTCTGCCACAGGTCTGAGCTGTCCTAGACTCATCCTTCACCACAGGGCCCTGGCACTCTGTCCCAAACAGAAATCTGAACATGATGCTCCTCTCCAGGAGCCCCCTGTCCACTCTGTCCCCTGAGTCACCCACTGGGTGAAGCCCAAACTTGCTACACAAAAGCCTTCCTACCTTGCAAGCTTACCTTTTGCCATCCCCTCTCCTTGTCCATCTCTTGAATCATTTTCTGCCCAGAACCGTCTTGCTTCTGGGAATGCTGCCCCGACAGCCATATGCTTGCTGTGCAGTCTGTGGTGTCCACATGACCTCTGGCCACAGTTGCTTGGCTCTGGGCTGGACATTTGACCAAACAGGAGTCAATTCCAATTCTTCTCTGAATCACACCTCCCACACTACAGCCAGTTCATCCAAAAGTAAATAGTGAATGAATTACAATGCTTGTCTGTGTCTAGGACATTCTGGAACTGTAGCAGAGATGGAGAAAGAAGTCTTTCTTACACTTACATTTAAAGCTCTTACACTTAAATTTTAAGAACTTTATCTACCATATTTGTGGGTATCCTGAGTAAAGTTACAGAGATATCACTAGGAGAATGAGAGTAGGAAGGAGAGAGAGAAAAATTAGGGAGGGACAGATGGGGAGTTATCAGAAAAAGCGAAGCTGAAAGCCAGAGGGGCTGACAGTTTCACGTTCTTGTTCTGTCTTTTCTAAATATCTGCAACTACCTCGGAGTCCACACAGTAGCCCAATATCCTTAACATAAACTTCTGGTACTTTGAACTAAGTTCCATTACTTTAAAATTAACAAATTGCTTTTGGTTTCTCACCTATGTAATCCAATGACGTGTTGTTAACTGGCTCTCCAATAACTCTCCTTATTTGCAGCAGTTGTCTATATCCATGGTATAAAGACTCCCACTATGGCCAATTTCAGAGGTTTAACACCTAGAAAAGCCTGAATGTCTAGCAATCAAAGGAGCCAGCACTAGCACACCACTGCTTGAAGTGTCTCGTCTCCCTGTCTTTGCTCTTGGTGTTCTCTCGTGATGCCCTTCCCACAGTTCTCTCCTCAGCCTGCTTACTTTCAAGATCCATTTCCTGCACCTTCTCTTCCAGGAACCCCTCTGCATCCCTTAGCTTCCTTTGTTTGCCACTGCAACTGTACTCAGGACATTGGGCTGACGTTTATGTGGATACTGTAGACTGTGAGCCCCTCTAGCCTATAAAAGCCATATCTTAATCGCCTCTGCAGCACCCATGCCAGGCCCGGTGCTTGCTGCACAGGAATGATGAGGAAGAGGTGGGCACAGCTTTGGGAGCAACTGGGCATGAGGTCCCCGGCTGAGATACTGTGGTAGGGACCCCAGTGGTCAGAGAGCAGCCTGGGCCCTGAGGGGACAGTTGCACTGTCCCCCAACTTTAGCGCTATGCAGTTCTTCAATTCAAGACAACCAAGCTGAAATTTTGGAGACACAAATGAATCCAGTAAATGTATAATGATCAGATGGAGCTTTGACTCTTATGCAGGGCATTTGACCGTGGTCAGAATGCAAGCAAAACCAGACCTTACAGGACAAATCAGACTCCAGGTGTTAAAAAAAATCAGCCAGTGTGTTTGGATAAGTAGGATGAAAAGGTAGCACTGCTTAGTGCCCAGAACCACCCACCCCCAAGGGCTGGCTGCAGCCCACCTCCCCGTGAGCAGGCCTGGCCAGCCGGACTTACAGCGGCTCATTTCTAAAGTCTTGGAACTTTTTATCTCTAGCATTCACTTTCGAATTAATCCTTATTTGATAATGAATATTCAGATAACTTATGTTTTTATCGATTTTTCATGTAGTTACCCATGTCAGTGCTAAATTTTTTAGAGATAAGAATGGTGATTATATCTCTTGGTGTCTCACTACATGCTGGGATTTGATGTCACCTTGAAGGCTCACCTGGGGCAATGTGGAAAGGCCTCCTCTTTGGGCAGAGTATACAGCTGGGGCCTGGGAACCAAGGACCAAAGTGTTCACTCAGGCTCATCCATGCTTCCATGGGGCTAAGGTTTTTTTTTTTTTTAATTTTTAAAAAAGATTTATTTATTTATGCACACAAGCTGGGGTGCAGGGCAGTGAGAGGGTTCACCAGAGACAGAGTGGGAAGCAGAACAGGCAGATTGATGGAAAAACACTGCTGAGGGGAGCAGCAGGTGAGGCAGGAGAGGTCTGCTGCACCATGTGGGAATCTCCCCAGATGGGCATCAAACTCGCACCGCAGCTGCTGACAGCTCCACAGCGCTGTGCTTAACCCATTGCACCACCAGGGAGGCCCTGGGCTAAGGTTTTAAAATATGAGTTGGTTCTCCCTTCATACCAGAATTAAGTGTTACGTGAGACCCCTATGCCATGTCCAGTTACTACTTAGATGCATGATTAATCCTACATGAGATGGAAATCCATCCACACAGTTGTCACATTATGATAATGTAACTTAAACCTTCCTGTCTAGTTCTAAAGAGTTTTTAAGAGGGAAAGTATAGTGCTCTTTGGTAATGCTAATTATGAAAGAATTATCACAACCAGAGGTATATCAATCTCTGTATGTATCTCTATCTCTATTTCGACACATCTGATCTACACCATCTACCTTTATAAGCTTCAGTCTCTATCAGTTTCCTGGTTTTTTTTAGAAAAATCAAGTCAGTATTTTATCTCACCATCATAAGATCCCCATCTAGTGGTAGTAAAAGCCAATTGCAAAACATTAAGTCTTTTCTTCCTCCTCTAAGACCTTTCCTTTTTTCCTTTTATGAAAAACGGGAAACTTCTCTTTTTTTAACTTTATTTTTAAAATTTATATCTTTTACATTATTGTATATTTTCCCTGGGTTTCCCACCACCAATTCACCTGTGAACTGTCACCATAGTCCCTTGTGCTCTTTTCTCCTGTTTTGAACCCTTATCCTCCCCCTCCTCTGCAGAATGTCTCTCATTTATGGTTTCCTGCTAGTTTTGTTTTTATTTTGTGGGTTAAAAAATGGGAAACGTGTAAAGAATGCTAGGCATGAGATGACTCTGGCAAAGTCAATTCAAAATTTGAGTTCTGAGTTGGATCTTCATTTAGAATGACATATTGCTGAAGAGTTGGATACATTTTTTTAGGTTGCAAGTATATCATGCTCTAAAGCTCTGTAGTAAAAAGAGAGCAGGTTTGACTTTCTTGGATCAAGAGAGCAACTGTGTGGGTGAAGTGGAGGGGGCATGCTGGGCAGTTGAGAATAGTTACTGGCATAACAGGTAGAGACCTGAAATTCTGAGCAAAAGAGTTTAGTTTTGATAAGATACCGTGTCAAATTTTGATAGGACCTTTCCTAAAATCCCGAATCTCTGTGACTGAATCAGCAGCACAAGTCAGTGGCATCATCGGAAAATTACAAAAGCAGTTGGACCCACGCCCTCGCCCTCTCTCCATGGGCCTGGAGAACTGGTTAGCTCTCTTTTTAGTGGTTCTCATAGAACTGTCATCCTCCCTCTCAGTTTCTTTGTGATGTGGGGGTTAGGTGTATGGATTTAATAAGATACTAACTTCAGTTTCCTCATCTATAAAATTGCAGGGGGGTGCGTGGGGCAGGCAGGGAAAAAAACACCTACCACATTGGGTTAATAAGAAGATGAAATGATCACGGGTGAATTGGTGGTGGGCTACCCAAGGGTAATACAAAATGTAAAAGACATAAATAACAATAAAAATATATATTAAAAAAGAAAAGAAGATGAAATGGCATAGCTTGTGCAGAACCAACTGTGAGGCCTGGCTCAAAGCAGATGCCCAATAAGTAGCCCTCTTGCTCCCTCTCCCCCTTATTTAATCATAGACATAATTACATTTGTGTTTCTCCTGTTAGTTAACCTGTTTTATGTCAGCTTGATTACTAGGCCAGTCAAAAAACCTAGAAGGGAAGGAGGGAAATTTTCTCCTTCCCAACAGAGGGTTCTTGGTGGGATCCATAAAAGCACCCAGCCATACCCAGAGGGCTTTTCTGTCCCGTTCTTCCCCTCCAACCCCCTTAGCCACCCCGGGGAGGCCTCAAACTTTGGCTCAAGAATGTGACAGAGAGAGAAAAAGAGAAGTCCAACTCCTATGGGAGACCCAAGGTGGAGAGAGAAACTTTAAGTTGAATTAGAGTCTGGAGTTTGGGTATAAGATGGGATTGGGCATTTAATTACCTAAGGGTAGTCAGAGGATCGGTTGTTAATGGAGAGTATGAAACTGTGGTCTCAGCTCAAGATCTAATGCAGGCTATAGGTGGGACAATGGGGCTAATGAATTCCTCTTGAGAGGTTTCAAGAGCACTTGTACCCTTAGAGTCCAGTTTGTTTAATAATAAGTGTCCTTTGTTTTGCTAAATTTGAAGAGTTGACTCTTACCCACTAGGATTATGTTGACATGATCCTGTGATACTAACATGCATCCTTAAGTCTCAGGAATCTGATGTATGACCCTGTCTGAAAATAGGAAGATGGATGACCTTGGTCATTCATTGAGAGGTTTTGTGAGTGGGCACTGTGATAAGGCAGTTAATAAAACAGAAGGTGACTTTGGGACATGCAGACCTCAGTTCAAATCCAGCTCCATATTTCTCATCTTATATATGCACAAGACCCTTGACTTCTCTGAGTCTTGGTTTCACTGTGCAGTGGGCACTGTCCAAGGGTGTCCTCCAAAAGTAATGACAATTCAATGAAATAATGGGTGTAAAACATCTAGAATGGTGCCTAATGCCAGCATGGTGCCTGACCACACATAATGACAGTGGAGAACAAGGGTGTTCAAGGCCATTTTCAAGGAGGTCTTGGGGTGAACTTGTCTTCATAGAAGTTTACATGAAAACTATCTCAAAGTTTAGTAGACCAAGCTCTGTATGAGTCGATACTATAATGTGTTGACAAGGAAGCTAAACTCAGGTGATGGAAAGAACAAGAACAAAATTAGTTCCCCCCAGATTCCCTGCTGGCTGGCCCAGGATCCCCTGCACAGTTCTGTGAACCATGTAAGAGTGACAACTAGATGAAGAGCAAGAAGAATAGTGTAGGATCTTACGAAGAAAGGTTTAAAGAACTAGAGAGAGTTAGCTTAAAGATGGCAAGAGTTTGTCACCACAGAATGATTTTCTTAAAAAATTTGAAAGGCTATCATCCAGTCACTTAATAAAAAACTCACTGTCATAATGAGAATAGAGTAGAACTAGCACAAATTAGCAAAAGTCACAGATAACAATTGCTAGGTCAAGAACCAAATTAGGGCCTCCCTGGTGGCACAACGGATTAAGTCTCAGCACTATGAAGCTATCACAGCCACTGCACACTGCAACATGAGTTCGATACCCAGACAGGGAGATTCCCACATGGTGCAGCAGACCTCTCCTCACTCGCCCGCTCCTCCCCTCAGCAGTGTACTTCAGTAGATCTGCCTGTTCTGCCCCCCACTCTGTCTCTGATGAATCCTCTCACCACTCCACATCTCTGGCCTGCACCCCAGTTCTTGTATGCATAAATAAATAAATCTTTAAAAAAGAACAAACCCTAAAACAACAACAACAACAACAACAAACCAGACAAAACCCCTCAGAAATGTATTGTTCTAAAAGCATGACAAGCTGCTTCATGCATGTGCTCCCCAATGCTGTGGTTATGGAAACAGAATGTCAGGGGCTGGGCTCACAGAGAATACTGGCAGGGAGATCTCTGCACTGTGCTAAGTGATTTGGGGGCAGAAAATCCTAGTCACCTGTGTTTCTTGCTATGTGCAGAACCCTGTATGAGGCAGCCAAAAACCATATTCTCAACCCTTTATAGTGAGGTGTGGTCATACAACTAAGTTCAAGCAAAGGGATGTAATTGGAAAGGTTCTGGGAAGGTTCATTCAAAAGAATTCATTAGCTGGGAAGTACATGTTTTTGCCCTTTCTGCTGCTTGGGGTGTTGATGCAATGACTGGCTCTCCAGCAGTCACCTTGGACCATGGTATGACCTTGAGTATAGAAGCCATGCTCTGAGATGATGGAGCAGAAATACAAAAACTGATGATGAGTAATTGATGACAAGGGAGTGGAAGTTCAATACAGCGCTGGTGTTTACAATGCTCCACATAGTGTTCTAGGCACTTGGTGAACAAAACAGTATCTGTCCTCATAGGTCTTAAACTAGTCAGAGAGGTAGTTGGGGTGCAGGACATTTATATAGAATAAAATGGAGCTATCTGTAGTTGTTCTGAGGGGTTAGTCCTGGAGGGAGCTTCATTGTAGTAGCATACTTATAATCTTGATTAGACAGATGGAAACATTGAGGACTACAGATATTAAGTATTTTCCAGGATTACTGAGTGATCAGGTTGGGATTCAACCTATGCTCGACGCTAAGCTCACTCTCTTAACCACTTTTTAAAACTTGTTCATGACAACAGGAGGTAGGAGAAGGGCAGGGATGTACTCAGAGAAATAGATAGGAAGAGAACCAGGAGAGTGCAATATTTCAGAAGAGAAAAGGGAGGGTAATTAAAAGGAAGGAGAGGAGTAAAAAGAAGTTTAGAAAGATGAAGGCTGAGAACAGGCAGGATATGGAAAGTAGCCATTCTGAACTTAGAAGAGAATAATTTTATTTTATTTTATTTTATTTTAGTATTTACATATATATTATATCATTGTTCATTTTTGTACAATGCTTGTTTTCTTTTCCCAAGTGTAGTCCCCCTAGAATTTCCATCACCAGTTCACCTGTGCACCATCACCATAGTCTCTTGTGCTACAGGAGAATAATTTTAGTAAGAACCTTCCTAGCTCGCTTTAATTCTGTAAATCTGAGTCTTTTTTCCCTTCTCTAACAGGTTTATAAAATCTTTCATTTTATATGTCTATTATTGACATTTATGTTAAGAATAGATTTCAGCAACTGTTCGGTAATATAATTATTCCAGTGACATCAATAGTACATCCAGTACCAATTTAATTTTGTTGTCAATCTACCAAATGCCACTAAGAGTTGCATGTTGTGCAGTGGTGGCAGCTGTTTTTGCAGACAGCTAAGTACAGAGCTGAGATTTTTTTTACAAAAAAACTTCTTAAATCCACATCCATGGACCTGAAATGTGTTTGTGCACCATATGCTACTGCAGAGTAATAAATAACATTGTCAAAATCACTACTGAGAAGTGTACAGTCTCGTTTCATTTTGGGGGGCGTGGAGATTACGTTTCTAAAAATGTTTTCTTCTGTGAATTTGTTTTTCGTAGCTCAGGAGAAGGTTGCCCTTCTGATTGCCAAAGACCTGTGTGGCAGGCTATAAACATCTATGGAAACTTAAGCTTTGAAAGATTATTTCCTAAAATGGTTTGAGTTTGAAAGATGAAATGGAAGGAGAGGCAAGGTAGTCATAGAGTAAATTACCTGCCATTCTTTTCTAACCTCAACATGCCTTCTCCCCAAACCCTCCTCATAGTTTCCCTCACCTTAGTATTGCTGACCCTGTTTGATTTAAAAAAGCACAAGTTTAATTCCAGATTTACCATTGGAAATGAAGGCTTTGCAACTGAGCAGGAGTTAATAAAATGAAGTATTTCTTGGAAGACAAAGATGACAATTCTGGATTTGATGAATAAGGAGTAGAGCTGTGTTAATATGGTGCCATGTGCCCACAAGACAGCAACTGAGTAACTGTGGGAGGGGACACTTGTTTTCTTCCTCAGGGCGTGTGAAAGGGCTATAGCTATGCAAATGTGCAGTGTGGGTACATAATAGACACGGACAGGAAGATATCCTGACATGGTTGTGCTACTTGTTTCGGTGGAGAGATTTCAAGGATATTTAAAGTATGAGTTGGTTGTTATTAGCTAGATTTGATAAGGTACTAAAAGAGACACTCAGAAAATAATTGGCCTATTTGTTTTAAGGTATAATTTAGCTTGCAGTAGAGCTGTCCTTTTCAGTAGACAGTTTGATGGGCTTTGACAAATGTGTGCAGTCATATGATTACCTCCAAAATCAAAATATAGGACCATTTTTCTCCCCCTTAAATCCTTTGTGTACTTTTGAGTCACACCCTCTGCCTTTTCCAGAAAATCCTATAAATCATAGTGTGCAACTTTTGAGTCTGACATCTTTTATTTAGCATATGCTTTGAGGTTCATTCATGTGATTGTATTAATAGTTTAGTCATTTTGATTTCTGAGTATTATTTTATTGTGTAGCTGTACCTCAGTTTATCTGTTGACTTGTTGAAGGACTTTTGAGTTCTCTTTAATTTTTGGCAATCACAAGCAAAACTACTCTAACTGTTTAATGCTCACAGTGTGTGAGATTGTAAGTTTTTCTTCCCTTTCAGCAATGTCCAGGAATGAGATTGCTGGGTTGTATGCTAAGTATGCTAACTTTATGCAAAAGATGCCAAACTGTTTCTAAAATGGTTGTACAGTTTGCATTCCCACCAGCAATGTAGGAGACTTCTAGTTGCTGGGAGTTCTTGCCAGCGCTTGATATTAGTTTTCAATTGTCATTCCAGTAGGTATAGGGCTACCTCATCGTGATCTGACCTTGCATTTCCCTCGTGACTCATCATGTTGAACATCTTTCACGTGCTTGTTTCCAAACCATGTGTCTTTTAGCAAAGGGCCCTTTCAAATCTTTTGCTCATCTCATAAATTGTGTTGCTTTTTAGCTCTTGGGTTTTAAGAGTTCTTTATATATTCTGGATATAAGTGTATTATCACAAACCGTGATTTACAAATATTTTCTCCCAGCTGGTGTCTTGTCTTTTCATTCTCTTAACAGTGATTCTTAAATTTGATAATGTCAAATTGGTGTGTTTGTAAGCATAGAAGTAATCCATGGTGGAAAAGCAGAATTGGAATTGTTGCAGAGGCCTGGGAACAGGGATTTTGAAGGGACATGAGAACTTTCTGGGAGGATATTCTATCTTGACGGGGGTTGGATTACAAAAATGTATATATTGTTTGAAACTCAGTGAATGTGGCTTTTCAATGTATACAAATGTTACATGAAATATTGGAAATAAACATTAAACTCTAGTTAATGATGTGCATTCTAACTTAACTGGTGCCTTCATTTAACTTTCACATGCATCACACCATGAGATGACTTAATGGTTCAATAGAGGGATTTCTAGATAGAGAGACAGACACTAAAACTAGTGTAGTAAATTTTTAAAACTGATTTAGCATTGGTTTACAATGGTGCAGTCACTATTAATGGTAGTATTTAAGCGGTGCGTATACTGATGTTTGCTGTAAATTCTTTTAAATTTGCTTTGTGTTTGAAATTCTTCACAACAAAACACTGGAAGAAATCAAAGGAAATTTAATTTTTTATCTGAAATAATTGAATGAGATCTTGATTTAAAAAAAAAAGACATGTAGGTATGTCATAAAACCAAGATTAAGAACCACTCTCGCAAAGGCAGAATTGGACAATCTTACACCTCCCAACAGTGAGCTCTTTATTCTTGATTCTCTAGGGAGCTAGTTTGAAGGAAAGAAAAGAGTCGTGTGGGCCATTCTCTAAAATACTCCCCAGTCCCCCCCTCTCCTGGTATTCATGCTCTGTGTAACCAATCTCTTCCTCTTGAGGGCGAGCAGGAATGACTGATCCATTACCACAAATAGAACATAGCAGAGTAGTTGACTGTCATCCTCAAGATCAGGTTATGCAAAGATGTGGTTTCCAGCTTGGACACTCCCTGACTTTCTCTCTTTTGGATCACCAAGCCATGTCCTGGGACATTCAGGCAGCTTATGGAGAAGACCACGTGGAAATGAACAGAGGCCTTCGGCAGTCCTGTGAATGCCCTTGGAAGCAAATGTGCTGATGCCTGCCACAGGCAGGCTTACAAGTAGACCTTCTAGCCCCTCTTGAACCTTCAGATGACCACAGTGCCCTCTGACAGCTTGACTGCAGTGAGAACTTTAGACTTCCGTAGTATTCATAAATTTAGTAAAAACTGAAGTCAAAGGAGATTTGTAAATGAAAATAACTGTAAAAGGAAATTTCACGGTGCTCAGTTTATTTTAGAAATGATATAAATAACTACCAAGTGAGCAATATTTTTCTTTGTGTGTACACACTTATAAATATGAATGTTAAATATAACTTAAATATGAATATTGTGAAATTAATAACAGTTATTTTTTTCTTTTGTGGTGATTTTTCTTTTGGCACAAATGCCATTATGTTTCCTGCCATCAGCTAAATCAATAGCAAGACTTCCCCTCTTGCTGCCTGGTTGGGTGACTGGACTATACATCTAACTAGTACTATCTGGAACAATCAGGTGATGAGCCTGTGTGGCTTGAGAAAGCTGTGTTAGTCTTAAGCTACCTGTTCCCTTTTATTGAAAGTCCCTGGTATGTTGCAAGAAGCAGCCAACTTTCTGCAATAAATTGATCTGGTTTCTAGGGCATGAGAAGAATAATCTCGAGTAGGATCCCAAGCATGGCGATGCAGGCAGGTCCAACACGCCACAGAAAACCTGCACAACAGCCATTTAGAAAGGAATGGGCTGTGAGCGTTTGTTCTAAGTCTATAAAAAGTGTAATTACTTTGGCAGGTGGTTCATTTTCTGCCCCATAAAGGCAGCTGTAGATGGGTTATAAATAAATGATGGTTCATAATTCATTAAAAACAAGTGTGGGGAAAGTTTTAAGGGAGCATGATTTTTAAGGAGAACCTTTGAAATTCAAGCTAGGTTACAGAGAAGGGGAACAGCTCAAGTCCTTGCCCCAAATGGCATTGAAATAACCACGAGGGAAAAATTTCCTTCAAATGGGAGAGGTTTTTCAGTTCCCCTCTGGTGTAGACACATTGGAATTAGAAGAATTAAATTCATGTTCCTCTCTGTAATCTTGGGTAAATCATTTAATGTCCTGAGGCTTAGTGTTCTCGGAGTTGTTATCTCCTAGGATACCAACAGCGTCTGCCTGTCACAGAGTGGGTGTGGGTGCTGCTGGTCTTACTCACTCAGAAATACTTGATCTGTGACTGATTGAATTTCTAGGGGGAAGGTGCTGGGGATGAACACCTGGGCCCTAGCCCCACAAGAATTCAAAGTAGATCAACTGAGTCTGAATCTCTGAGAGTGTGGCCCAAACACTGGTCTCTTATAAGATCCCCAGGTGAACATACAGTGCAGGGCTGCTGGCTGAGGCAGAGGGAGAATGTTCCAGTAGACACAAAGCAGCAAGTAAATATAAATCAAGATGCTTCAGAGATGTGGGGGGTAGGTCTTGAAAGAAGAGTCCAAGTTTGCCAGCAGAGAGAACTCAATGAGCAAAGGCAGGTTGCATTTGACTTTGAAGTTCAGAGTTTGAAGCCCAGGCTGCATTTGCTCTTATAAAAGGGGAATGGAGATTCCCTGGAAGGTTTAATATTTCTACTGATGGGGTTCAAGACATACTACCCCCAAATATGCCACCCTGGCATAGTAAATATATTAACTTGAATACGTTTTTTAAGATGGAAGAAGTAGCAAGGTCACGCTAGTGAGGTCAGAGTGAATCAAGTCACAAAGCCTCATGTGAAATGTTTGCTCCCTGTACCAGGAGGAGGAAGAGGTCTGATCACCAGAGTCAGGGAATCTGTCCACACAGCCCTATTCCCCTAACTCTTATCTTCCTGCTTATTTCTTCATCATTTGCCATCCCAGCCCCACCCCTTTGTCTTGTCAGTTATTCACACATTTTTTTGCTTCTTTGTCTAAAAGCTATACGTTTCCTGTTCTGATCTCTTCTTTGGGTCTTCATTCATGTGTGCACATGTGCACATTCGATAAAACAGGGATCCTTTTCTCCTTTATCTGCCTTTATCAGTGTCATTCTCAGACCCAGCCAGAGACCCTAAGAGGGTTGGAGATAACCTTTTCCTCCCCTCCATTATGTCAAGACTCCAGAGAGGGGGCACAAACTGAAGGCAGAGATCCTGGTGAGTCACACATATGACATTGGGAGTGAGAGAGCCTCACCGGTGTCCCCCAGTATGGTCACCCCCATTGGCTCTGCTCGCTGCTTTCCTTGTTGGGAACCCCATGGGGTAGAGAGAACTCTAAGCACACCCTTCCTTTCAAAGGCCAGCATGTCCCCAGGGAGCAGAACCCCTGGTGGGCCTCCATCAGCTGCAGCTTCTATTCCAGACCCTTCCCTCATCTCCCTTATTCCTTAATAATGATAAGCTGTGCCTCGTGTTTTCAGGCGTCTTTTGAAGGGGCGTGGGTTTGGAGACATGGCCATGATGGCAGAAATTTTGAGAAGATTGGTTCATGTGTTTGTGAGACTGCAGTTTGTTGTTTGTTTTTCCGAAGCAAACCGCTACAACTCAGGACTGGATCAACTTAACCGCTACTCCAGCGACTGCCTGGTGTTCTGCAGCCCCCCATGCCTGAGCAGTAGCTTCTCCAAGTCCAAGGTGAAGCAGACCACATAAATGGGGTTGGATGTGACTGCATCTCAGAGTGGCCACACCCTTCGCAACCTCTAATACTTACACAAACGCCAGTCCAGCTCCCCAGAATCTTTCTCACTTTCTCTTCTGGGCACAGAAACTGTCATTGGAGGGGGTGCATAGCGGGACAGCATGCACTGGAAACCAGGTTGCATGGGATCTGTTCCTGATGGATCGCTGAATAACTGCGCTAACTTTTGGCAAGTTCCTTAGCCTCCTGGGTATCAGTTTTCTCACCTACAAATGTCATCAAAAGCAATTTATATTTCAGTGTGGTGTGGTGAAGATCAAGTGAGCTCCCTTTTGTAAGGCACTTGGAGCTGGAGTGGACCCGGCCCTGTGGTGTGTGTTGCTGTTATTTTCCAAATTCCAGCTCAGGGCCCCTTCCTTTGTGAATTTCATCAACACCCTGATGAACAATACTCCCCCTGTTATTTCCTACCATTGGTGTCATTAGGTATGTAAGCATGTCCCTCTTGAATCTGAGAATTGCCTAAGGACAAGGCTGGCTTTATTTGTTGTCTGGCTTAGGTCTGGGGTAGGTGTTCTCTGTTTATCTATTAATCTACTTTAGCTTTATTAATTGGATAAAATAAAAACTACCCAAGTAGACATTTTTTACAATCAGCAACAGTCTTTTATTGTGCTCTCAAGTTGAAAATTTGACTGTTCATGTGTTGAAATCTGATCTGTCATGTCAAATACAAAGACATTTTAATACCTTTGTTTTTTGCTAATAAAACTCTGGCCTTGCTTGTGGCATTTTCTTGCTACAAATCCTATAAAATATTTAGTTTCCTGAGCACCTTGAAGTCTAATCCTTGTAAAAGTACTTCCACCTGGAAATGTCAGGCATAATTTATTGAATCCTTTGTCGGTGTGTGACGAGAGTCTCAGTGATGCATCGCTGCCTGGGAATGGAATTGTAAATACAATGAAAATAGGGAAATAGACATCTTTCTTTCAAGGTACAGTGAGAGGCAGCATTTTAGAATCACCAGCTACTCCACCGAATGCTTTATGGATATATAGGAAGTTTTCCACTTGGGGCTTTAGCTGCACACTCTGCCCCAAAGCCTTCCCAGGCAGGTGTCCCCCTGCTAACTCTCCAACTTCCTTCAAGCCTTTGCTCAAATCTCACAGTATTTCATCCTAAAATGCAACAGCTCCTCCTCAATCACTCCTGAGCTCCCTTGCTCTTTCTACTTTTTCCACGTCACTTTATTACCTTCAGTAGTCTATATAATTTGCTTTCCAATCTCTATTGTGCATCTCACCCCATCAGACTATTATAAGCTCCTAGAGCTGGACTTCTTATTCATTTTGTTTATTGATGTACCCCAAGTGCATTGAGACTTTTTTTTGGCACATAATGAGTGCTCAACAAGTATCAGTTGAGCTCCCCAACAATCAATAACTCTACATTTGAGATAAGACCACTGTGATAATTGATTGTTGATTGGTTGAAGGTAGGACGAGAACATTCCCAAGATGTTCAGAATAGGCATCCCCAAGAGCTGCCTCCCCCCTTTCCTCAGCCATGCATGGTGCCGAGCAAAAGTGAGAATGTTTCTATTTTACAGGAAATGGAGATTTGAGTTTAAAAAAGTTAGCCAAGGTCATACTTAAGTTGTAATAAATGCAGAATTCAAACTCAGGTCAGCAGGACTGCAGAACTCCATGCTCCTTCTAGAGCACCAAGCAACCTTACATAAATTGAAATATTATGCAAGTCACCTTTTCATTGGCATGTATATGTCTAATAGGTATATCTAGTGGGGAAACATCATTTCAAGGTATTCTCCATCCAGTATTCTCTGTCCAGATATATTCTCTGTCCTTCCAGCTCCTGAATTATAACACATTTCTCTTTAACATTTTTTCTCCTTTTTCCCTTTAAAGATAATTGGCAAAGTAGCTTGAGTTAACTTAAAAATAATGAAATGCATGTCATTTTTGGGAATAATTTCAGATTTTGCAAGTGTTATGTGGTTTTCAAGAACTGTGGAAATAAAACTTCTGGCTCTTCCTAGAGTTACAGTCTTCACAGTTTGTGGTCTATGCTGCTGGCATTTTTACTGAATTGGCACACTCTCCAGAGAACATCATTTTATCTTTTAAAAGCAATTACACTTAGTATTGCTATTACTTTCTTAGCTGCGGCAGGAAGGCAGTGATAGTCCATCACCTTAACAGGCTGCACCCGTGTCTGTCTGCAAGCAGCCTGCCGAGCCGCCTTCAGCGGCGCAAGGCTGCGGGCGCCAGGGGTAGGAAAAACATGAGGAAGAACCGTGTGTTCGGTGCAAGGACTATCCGAAGGCAGTAGCCACTGGAGCCCACACTGGTGGTAATTTTCTCCTTTTCACTGAGGGGGGTGAAATGGTGCCCTTATCTCTGTGCCTTCTTCTTGGGCTAATTGAACAATCATATTAAAATTAGATGACTTAGTGGGAGAAAAGAAATATTTAATTACATATATATGGAGAATCGACACTGATGTAGAGTCTAAAGCCAGTGGGTAAATGAGGGTATGTGTTCTGAGCCAAGGAATGGGGTAGGAACCTGGGGCTTTGGAGAGAGAAGAGGGGGCTGGCATGACACGGAGAGGGGGACTCAGATGATGGAGACCTGATGCTCTAATGAAATTCTTGCTCTACCACGTAGATAGGTTTATCTGACAAAGGCTATTTCTGGTAAAAATCCTAATTCTGGGTAAGATCTCCAACTTTCATTTTTTGATTATTTAAGGGAATGTTAAGTTTCTGTGAACCTGAAGGTCCTTGATTGATGTCAGCTGAAAATAATCCACAAGCCAAAATGATATGTCTGGGGGACTCTTTTGAACATCTTGGAGAGCCCTTCCTTCAGGGGGTAAAACTATACTGACTGCCTTCAAACCCTGCTGTAAATCAGCTGGGGAGACTGGAGTTGCATCATTAGCATGTTTTTAGTTTCATGAGTTCTAGTTGTAACAGTCTCATATTTTCTTGTGCTCCTTTTTATTTTTTAATATTTCATTACTTTTCCTTTTTTTAGGAAGCATGGTTATAACTGTTATCTTAAACTCCTTATTAGGCATATTCTGAAGTCCTGCTAGATGGACACTTTTCCTCCCTCCCTCCCTCCCTCCCTCCCTCCCTCC